>OZ025285.1:7500-107500 GCA_964019165.1 Mastigias papua | reverse complement strand
GGCACTTCCAGTTTTGTTTCCTGCCATCCATGCTGTATAACTTTCTTGAGCTGTTGGAGTTATATGTCAGAAACACTAGTTGCCTTGAACTCCTCAAGTGTGAATTATGTAATGGGCAAATGATTACTATACATTGCACATGATAGTCAATACCATTTTCAGGTTCAATGTCATTTAGGTCTCTGTCACACAAACATGCACAGGTGAGTGCATCTGCAATGTATAACTCCTTTCCAGGTCTGTAAGTAAGCGTGACATCATACCTCTTCAGTCCAAGCAGAAGAGTTCTAACAGATGCCTGTGTAGGCGGCCTTTTGATGATAGCTTCTAGATGTGCATGATCAGTCTATATATCCACATGCTTTCGACAAATTTAATGTCGAAATTTCTCAAATTCAAGAACTATTACACACATTTCTTTTTCTATTTGGGCCAGTGTTTCTGTATGACAGGTAAAGCCCTTGAAGCGATTGAATGATCACCCTGCATCTACACTGCCCCTAAACCACCACAGCACAGGAAGCGTCAATGGGAATTTTTACTGGTTTCCTTGAGTCATAAGACTTAAGAACAAGATTACTTTTTAGAACATTTTTTATGGTTGGAAATTCCTGCTACTGTTGGTCCTCCTAATGCCAATGGATATTATATTTCAGAAGCTCTCTTCAGGGCTCTGCAATCGAAGACATGTTTGGAATATATTTATTGAGATGTTTGACCATTCCAAGCAATCTCATGACATCTTGCTTACAGGACGGTATATGAAGCTCACACACAGCTCTTATTTTTGAGTTATCTGGTTTTAAACCTTCAGCAGAGATTACATTACCAACACATTTCACTTCTGGGACACAAATGCTCAATTTTTCCATGTTAAATATCATGTTTCTTTCGTGAGATGACTGTAACACATGGTGTAAACTGTACTCGTGCTCTCTGATTGCTCTTCCTGTTGCGAGAACATCATCATAATTTATTTCAACACCATCAGTACCTTCAAATACTTGTATGTTTCTTTTTCTAGGCTCAAAAATACGCTATCAAAAGCTTCCCTCTTTTCCATAACCACAAAAACAACAATCACATTGTTCATCTACACGTTATATCATTACTTCACCCCTCTAGTGTTCAGTTCATAGTCCTTGAGATACATTGGTGTTTGTCTCTGTCTCTACGGCCTTGTTGGTCCTTCAGGAATTTTCACAACTTCATTTTCATTTCTCCATGACATTGACTCATCATTTCGATAATTTCTCTGCAGTTTTTGGATATGTCCATGTCGGACTATGCATATAGACAATAGTTTGACACAGTTCACAGGGAAACAAGGAGTGACAGAGATAGGGAGCACGAGCTTCGCGAATGGACGATGATCGGAACTTGGGTCGTGTTACGCGAATCAATATTTAGTTAACATTGGTAGCAGTCGGTAGTTTTAGTGAATGAGTATAGTATTTTCAATCAAAGATGGCGGCATACAAACAACCTCCAAAGTTTGATGAGAACTCCTCTTATGAAGCGTGGTCAAATGAAGTTAAAATATGGCAGAATTTGACGGATCTTGATACAACAAAACAGGCTTTAGCTGTAACATTGTCTTTAAAGGGAAAAGCACGTGAGACTGCTGTTAGAGTTCCAGTTGATGAGTTGAATTCTAACAATGGCATGCAAGTATTATTTACCACGTTAGACAAAGTCTTTAAGAAAGAAGACAAAGACCTGGCTTACGAAGCATATACAACTTTTGATAACTTTATGCGTTGTGACGGATTAACTATTGGGGATTACATTTACGAATTTGAGAAGCTTTATGAAAGGTGCAGCAGACTCAAAATGGTACTTCCAGATGCAGTATTAGCATTCAAGTTGTTAGATAATGCTAATTTCACTTTCCAAGAAAAGCAGCTGGCTTTAACTGCATGTAATGAATTAACGTTATCATCAATGAAGTCAGCTATGAAAAGGATTTTTGGTGACAGGCCGGCAACTGGTGGTAATAATGAAAAAAGTATGTCCGTCAAAGAAGAAGGAGCATTTTTGTGTCAGGTTCAAAACACCGAAAGCAAATTCATAGCCCAAGTAGTCAACAACCAGTGGGAACAAACCCTTTGAATAAATTTGGAAAAAGGACAACTTGTGCCATTTGTAAAAGTGTGTTTCACTGGGCCAAGAAATGCCCACATAAACCTGAGAATGTTAATTTGGCAGATAGCAATGAACATGACAAGAATGAATGCCAGACTGAAACCTGCAATATCTCCCTGTTTACAAAAGATTCACATGCCATGGAAGTTTTTCTTGCAGAAGCAAGTGGTGCTGCTATCATTGATACTGCTTGCACTAAAACAGTTTGTGGTGAAAAGTGGCTAAAAGGTTATGTTGACAGCCTTGAAGACAATGATAGAAAGACAATACAAACTTTTGAGAGTAAGAGGCAATTCAAATTTGGTGATGGCAATGTGGTGAATTCAAATAAAATTGTAACTGTACCAGCTCAGATTGGAAACACACATTGTAAAATTGAAACTGAAGTAGTTCCTGCTGATATTCCACTTCTCCTAAGCAAGCAGTCTCTCAAAAAGGCAGGAACAGTGCTAGATATGACTAAGGACACAGTGGAAATGTTTGGACAGTTGGTAGATCTGGAATCAACATCAAGTGGGCACTACTGCATTAGCATTACTGAAAAGAAACTGGCTAATAGTAGATGACTAGGAGTGCAAAAGGATGAGATATTGTGTATTAGTGACAGTATTAATGAAAATATACCTAAAGAAGAAAAAAGGAAAATTCTTGTAAAACTCCACAGACAGTTTGGGCATGCTTCAGCAGACCGGTTAGTATCTTTGTTGACTAGTGCTGGTGTCAATAGAAAGGAGGTATTTCCTCTACTAGAAGAACTTGTTGACAATTGTGAGATTTGTATTAAATACAAAAAAACTCCTGCAAAGCCTGTTGTTAGTCTTCCTATGGCTTCATCGTTTAATGAGACAATAGCTTTGGACTTATTTGAATTGGATAGAAGTATATGGGTTTTTCATATGGTGGACATGTTTTCTAGATATAGTGCTGGATGTGTGATACAGACAAAGAAGGCCTCAGAACTAGTAGAAAAGTTTATGTTGAACTGGGTCAGTATTCATGGATCTCCAAAAAGTGTCTTTAGTGACAATGGTTTAGAGTTTAACAATGAAACATTCAGAGACATGTGTGAAAATTTCAACATTGAGGTTAAAACTTCAGCTGCTTTTTCACCTTGGAGTTGTGGCATTGTGGAACGGCATAATGGTTTGTTGAAAGAAATTATGCAAAAGGTGATAGCAGACACAAACTGCACATATGCAGTAGCACTGGCATGGGCTTTGTCTTCAAAAAATTCAATGCACAATGTGCATGGATTTAGCCCATGTCAAATAGCCTTTGGCCATAATCCTAACCTGCCGAATGTGTTAGTTGACAAACTACCAGCTTTAGAGGGTACCACAACAAGTGAAGTTGTGGGTAAACATATCAATGCTATGCATGATGCAAGGAATGCCTTTGTTAGATCTGAGACTTCAGACAGAATAAGAAGAGCCTTGCGCAAGACAGTTCGATCAGTCAATGACAATTTTTCTACTGGTGATAAGGTTTACTATAAGCGTCATGATTCAAATGAATGGAAGGGACCAGGAACTGTCATTGGTCAGGATGGCTCTGTAATTTTTGTCAGACATGGTGGAACTTATATTCGTGTTCATCAATGTAGGCTACAGAAGGTCAAGGAGCAACACATTGATGAAGAGAGAAGAATTAATGATGAAAATCATATTGAAGTCAGTAATGATGTTTCATCAAGGTGTGAATCAGACACATATGAATCAGATGATGAACAGGGTGTTTCTAGTGTTAACAAAAATGACATAGAAAATGAATCTATGACAAATAGAGTCGCTAATGAAACAAAGAGAGTTGCCTTGAAGCAAGGACAAAAGGTCAAATACAATGAGAAAGAAACTGGAAGTGTTGTGGTGGGAAGAATTTTGGGCAGAGCAGGTAAAGCAACTGGAAAAAATTTTAACTGGTACAACCTTGAATATATTCAACATCCATTTAAAAATGGTGTGAAAGAATCTGTTGATTTTAGAAAAGTAGAAAATATAGAGTTATTCCTAGATAGTCATGATATTAGCAAAGATACTGTTGAAGGAAATAGTACGGTGACTTCAAGTACTGAAGAGTCTGTAATGCTGTTGGAAGAAGAAATTTTCAAAGAAGCAAAACTCAAGGAATTGGAAAGCTGGAGAAAGAATGAAGTGTTTGAAGAAGTAATTGACACAGGACAAAAATGTGTATCAACACGTTGGATTCTAACTATGAAAGAGACTCCTGAGGGCCTTACTCCCAAAGCCAGGTTGGTAGCGAGAGGTTTTGAAGAGCTTAATATAGAAGAGATTCCAAAGGATTCACCTACATGTACAAAAGAATCACTTAGACTAGTCTTGGCTATTATTGTACAAAATGGTTGGATGCCACATTCTATGGATATAAAGACTGCTTTTTTACAAGGACATTTATTAGAAAGAAATGTGTATGTTAAACCACCAGCAGATTTGAAACTTTATGGAAAAGCATGGAAATTGAGAAAATGTGTATATGGTCTTTCAGATGCGTCCCTGTATTGGTACAATAGAGTCAAGTCTGTTATGATTGATTTGGGAGCTAGCATGTCAAAAGTGGATCCAGCAGTGTTTTATTGGCTGAATGAAAAGAGGGAGGTCATTGGCATTTTGGCCAGTCATGTGGATGATTTTATTTGGAGTGGAAGGCCTGATTTTGAAAAATCTGTTGTGGACAAAATCAGATCAACTTTCTGTGTTGGAAAAGAAAACAGTTCTGCTTTTCGATTTCTTGGAATGGATTTATCTTGGAAAAATGGTTGTATATTTCTACATCAAAAGAAATACATAGACTCAGTAACTCCAATTGAAATAGAAAAGTGCAGAGTTTTAGACAAGAACTCTCCTGCGATAGAAACTGAGAGAGATAATTTTAGATCAAAAATAGGTCAACTTCTATGGGTTGCCTATCAAAGCAGACCAGACATTTTATTTGATGTGTCAGTTTTGAGTTGTAAAGTTAAAGGTGCTACAGTAAATAACTTGGTGGATTTGAACAAGGTGATTAGAAAAATGAAAGCAGAAGAAGTTTCTCTGAAGTTCCAGAATCTAGGACAATCAGGTTTAAAATTGGTTGTTTTCAGTGATGCCTCATTTAGCAATTTACCTGATGGTGGTTCCCAAGGTGGGCACTTTGTTGTTCTAATGAATTCAGAGGGACAAATTTCTCCTATATGCTGGACATCAAAAAGGATAAGACGCGTGGTGAGAAGTACATTAGCAGCAGAAACACTATCTCTAGCCGATGCAATAGATACATGCATATTTTTGGCTACGCTGTTCTCAGAATTAACAACTGGTACAATTAGTACTACAGAGCTACCAGTTATTTGTGTGGTAGACAATAAATCTTTATGTGATGCAATCAGTTCCAATAAAGTTGTTTCAGATAAACGGTTGAGACTTGAGATTTCTAGCATCAAAGAGTTGATGCAAAGAAGACAGATCCACAAGATCTCTTGGCATAGCACTAAGCATCAATTAGCAGACTGTCTAACAAAGAAAGGAGCATCTGCATTAACTTTGCTGAGAGCAATCACTGAGGGAAAATGTGCTGTATGAAGCGGTCTTTTAAAAGTCTTGAAAGAAGGGGAGATTGTCGGACTATGCATATAGACAATAGTTTGACACAGTTCACAGGGAAACAAGGAGTGACAGAGATAGGGAGCACGAGCTTCGCGAATGGACGATGATCGGAACTTGGGTCGTGTTACGCGAATCAATATTTAGTTAACAGTCCATTTACTACATCTCTCTGGATCTCTACATTGCTTTGAACATCTGGAATCTTCTGACCCTCTAAATCTCTTGGAACCTCTAACCCTCGTTGAATTTCGACCTTTCTTTGAATCTGCAACTCTCACTCGTAATAGCCCTGTTAGATCTTAAAAATGCTTTCGGTGAAGTTCATCATAATTTGATTGCATCTGTACTATCGTACCATCACATACCTTACCATGTACAGGCCCTGATCTCCAGCTTATATTTGGACTTCAAGACTTCCATTATCACAGACGAATTTTCAAACCCCTGCTATCTCTGTTTGCCGATGTGTCCTTCAGGGAGACTGCCTGGGCCTTTTTCTTTTTAATCTTTGTTTCAACACATTTATTCAGTTTATCAAAGCCGAAAAATATGAACACCTCGGTTTTTCTGTACATGATGAAAATGGTCGCATGTTTCAGCCAGTGCATTGGTTTCAGTTTGCTGATGATGCGGCAGTTATTAATAGGGGCGAAAAAGAGAACCATACTCTACTTAACTGCTTTACAAGGTGGTGTCAATGGGCAGATTTTGTTATGCGGGTTGATAAATGTATCCCTTTTGGTGTTAGAAAGTATTCAACAAGATCCATTCAGTTTCAACGTAAGCTTTTAATTGATAACCAAATTGCTCCTCCTGTCAAAAATGGTGAATCTTTTAAATACCTTGGCCGCTTCTTTGATTTTGACATGAGTAATGAACTGCATAAGTCACAACTACTTTCTCTCTTCTCCACGTTCATGAAAGGAATCGACGATCATCCTCCGTATCCAAAAACAAATTGTTAGTTTAACACAGATATGTACTGTGCAAAGTGTCATAGCATTTTACTGTTGCAGATCTATCTAAAACTTGGGTCTCAGATAATCTTGACAATCTTGTATCCAAATATATTCCCCGATCCCCCGATGGCTTGACCTTCCTGTCAGTGCAACATTGACAAGTTTAGTCCTTACTAAAAAACAATTTGGTCTAAATCTTAAACTGCTTTCTGTCAAATTCACTCAGTGCCAAACTGTCTCTCGTAATATACTTCGATCTTCTCCTAATATTAATGTTCAGAACTTGTGGAAAAACACTAGTAATGGAACAAGCCTGCAATATGACACATTTCGCAATACCAAAGAGGTACTGAAACAGTTAAATTGGGCAACAAAGAACGCTTGATACACAATTTGCCATCTCAAGGTGCCTTACTTTCATTCTTGTTGGATCATTCACTCAAAAAACTGCATAGAATCTGGTCTCTAGTACAGAGTAATCTGGGCAAAAGTTCTTCGCCATATTAGGAATCTTGACTCCAGTAAATCACATGGCTGTGACGATCTGTCAGTTGCCATGATCAAATTATGCGATACTGCTATTGTTGAACCATTATCCATAATCTTAGAAAGGTGTATAGCAAATGGTGTATATCCCTCCTCCTGGAAAAAGGCAAATGTAGTTCCTATCTACTAAAAAGGAAATCGTCAATGTAAGACTAACTATCGCCCAATTTCTCTGCTTCTTATCCTTTCCAAGATATTTGAGAAACAATTATTTGATGTGATCTATGATCATTTATCCCGCAATAAACTACTGACTCCTAACCAATCAGGACTTCGGCCAGGAGACTCAACTATAAACCAGTTACTTTTTATAACCCACAAGATCTATTGTGCGTTTGATAATAAAGCGAGTAAGGAAACGCGTGCCATATTCCTTGATCTATCTAAGGCATTTGATAGGGTGTGGCACAAAGGCCTTATTCACAAGCTTAGATCTAATAGTATTTCTGGTAATATGTTTGCACTTGTGAGAAATTTCCTGAGAGGTAGAAAACAAAAGAGTTGTATTAAATGGGAAAATCTCAGAGTGGAAAACGTCCTTGCAGGGGTGCCACAATGGTCTGTGTTGGGTCCTCTCTTCTTCCTCGTATATATTAATGATCTTTGTGATAACTTGAACTATGACGTTAAACTATTTGCAGATGATACATCACTGTTCTCAGTGGTTGAGATTGAAGGCGTCAGTGCTGAAAAACTAAATCGAGATCTTGAAAGAATACGGCTGTGGGCATGGCAGTGGAAAATGGGATTTAATGTGGAGAAAACAGAGGGAGTTATATCACGAAAAAGCGGTACCATGTTTTAAACATACTGAAAAGCTTACCTTCGTCCGACACTCGTCAGAGTATGAAACGTCGGATAGCGACCGAAAGGTGAACCGAAATTTATAGCCAGATGCGGGTACACGTGAAATGATGAATAATGTGTCCAGTTAGCCGTATGATTGGCCACTTGGCACCTATTCACCATTGTTTACTTGAAGAGTCCAAGTGAGAAAATTAACTCTCTTTGTTTACACAAGATTGGGTTTTGAGTCTTTATGTAAACTGATTCCAAAACACTTAAAATGAAAGGACGATCTTGCTTGCCCTATGATCCGAAAAATTATCATCTTATCATCCGAAAATATGTTTTGGCGCATTCTGGGTTTTCAATGAGATGTTGTCCTATGGCGGAATCACTTTTCATTTTAGAATTAGAGTTTTTACACATACGAGGTGGCTCTTCCCTTATTGCAATGTTTTTCGTCCTGATGCGCGTGTATATATGTCGTTTTATTCTGTCTGCTAGTCTCTGCGTAGTGCGCCCTACGTACCGAGTTTCACACTTTTAGACATGCTGTTTGTGTTCCACTATAATAATAATAATAATAATTTGTCCTGGGTATGACATAAAACTGCATCCGGTTGTAGAGTTTTGACGTGGGATAATGAGGTTACCCTTTGCTACAACTACCTCCAGGTCACCCTTGAGCAAGGTGTAGTACCTGTCAGCTCTCCCCGAGACTACGAAATACCGAGTTGGCATCCGGCGGGGGCTAGTCTGTCTCATGGGTAGGGGGGACTCTTTAGTCTTGGTTGACAACCTCCCTAGAGATGGTTTCTCGATAAAAACACCGGTGGTAGTGTAACCTTAAAGTCACTATCCTCTTTTTGAGTGCAATGAATAATTCTAATAATGAAGATAACGGCGTGAAAGAAACTGGAACTGCAAGTGAAGGTTTCTCGCCCGGCAAGTGTCCCACTGTACGGCAGGGTGGGCCTGGTCGTCATCAAGCGTCTGCCAAAATGAAATGGACTAGGGAATTGAACCTTGCTGTTATGGAATGCTATTTTTTGAGTAACCCAATAGATGAAAATGGAAGGCCGATACGAGGTTACAGAAAAAGGATGCATAATATCTGGAAAGAGAGAAATTTACCAATAGTGACAGAACAAAGACTATGTGATCAGGCTAGATTAATAAAAAAGAATGAATGGTTTACTGTTGTAGAGTTAGAAGAAATCTGTCGAAGGTTAGATGGGAATAGTGATAATGATGAAGGGAATAGTGATAGTGTTGAAGGAAGTAATGATAGCGTAATAATAGGAAATACAAGCAGACTGTTAGGTGAGACAATAGTACGCAATGATGAGCGATTTGAAGCAATAGAAGTGCAGGTAAGAAGTAGCAATGTGCAAGATGAACAAGAAAGATGTATGATGGATGAAATAGTCGGAATTATGAAAAGCGGTAGAAGATGGGATACAAGAGGATTGAAGAAAGTGAACAGAAATATTTTGTCTGAATGGTCAAGTAAAGTAAATAGGGTTTTAGTGAATATAAAAACAGATAACATAACTGATACAAACAAGTTGATATATGCAGTTGCTCAGTATGTTTCTAAAAAGGTTGGTTTAAGAGTAATGGGACGTAATGTGAAAAGAGAACCTTGGTGGAAGAGCAGGATACAGAACACAATTAGAGAATTGAGAAGTCATGTAAATATTTTGCAAAGAAAGAAGAGGGGTGAGCTTACAAAGGGTGATAAGTATAAGATTTTGGACAGGAAATATCGAATTAAGACAAAAGGAGAAGACACTGTAATTGAAGAACTTAAACAGAGACTACAAGCTAAAGCAACAAAACTGAAGAGGTATGAAAATAGAATCCAGCAATTTAAAATCAATAGGTCGTTTCAACAAGATCAGAAAAAGGTATACCAGGAATTGAGCGGATTGAAAAGAACTGAAGGGGTAACACCAGATGCGGCAGAAAGTGAGCGATTTTGGTCAACTATTTGGGGAAATGAGGCTCAACACAATAGGGATGCTCAATGGTTGAAGGACTTGAGAGAGGAGTGTGATAAAGTAAATCAGCAGGATATAGCAATAACTCTCGAGAGGGTGACTGAACGGGTAAAGAAGATACCAAATTGGAAAGCACCTGGACCTGATGGGGTACAGGGCTACTGGTTAAAGAAACTGACATCTCTGCATGATAGAATCGCTGAACAAATGAATGAATTAGTAAACAACAGAGCCCCCTTGCCTGTTTGGATGACAACTGGTAGAACGGTATTGTGTCAGAAAGACCCAAAAAAAGGAAATGTGGTTGAGAACTATAGGCCAATATCCTGTCTACCACTTTTGTGGAAGTTGATGACAGGAATTATTGCTGATTATGTTTATCAGATGCTTTTAGAAAGTGACATATTACCGGTAGAGCAGAAAGGGTGTAGGAAAAAGAGCAGAGGAACAAAGGATCAGCTTTTGATCGACAAGATGATTCGGAATGACAGTAAAAGACGACAAAAGAATCTTGCAATGGCATGGGTGGATTATAAGAAGGCTTATGACATGGTACCCCACTCTTGGATAGTCGAATGTTTGCAATTGGCACAGGTACCAGAGAATGTGACAACTTTTCTTCAGCGCTCTATGGTAAATTGGCAAACTGAATTAACTTCAAGTGGTACGTCACTGGGAAATGTAAATATTAGAAGAGGGATTTTTCAGGGAGACAGTCTTTCCCCATTGATCTTTGTAATTTGCATGATACCATTATCAAAGGTGTTGCGGAAGGCAAAAGCCGGGTACTTGCTTGGAGATGTGAAAATCAACCACCTGTTGTTTATGGATGATCTGAAGATATTTGGGAAGAACAGAACTGAAATCGATAGTCTTATATCAACAGTAAAGGTAATAAGCCATGATATTGGAATGGAATTCGGAGTAAAGAAGTGTGGTATTGCAATCATGAAACGAGGGAAACTAGTCGAAAGTGAAGACATAAACCTAGGTAATGGAGAGAGTATTAAGGCGATTGATCTTGAAGGATACAAATATCTTGGTATTTTAGAGGCTGATAAGATAAAGGAAAATGAAATGAAAGAAATGTTCTCAAAAGAATACCTGAGGCGCACTAAACTAATTATGAGATCAAAGTTGAACGGTAGGAACAAGATAATGGCAGTAAACATATGGGCAGTATCACTCATGAGATATGGAGCAGGTATACTTGGATGGAATACGAATGAACTGCAAAAGCTTGACAGAAAAACAAGAAAAATCATGACAATAAACAAGGAACTCCACCCAAGAAGCGATGTTGCAAGAATATACGTATCAAGAAGAAGAGGGGGAAGAGGTCTTATAAGTTGTGAATGTTGTGTAAGGGGAGAGGAAAATAGTTTGAGTTGGTACGTATTGAACAGTAGAGAGGTACTTTTGAGAAAGGTCGGGGATTCAGATATAGTTAATGTTGCTGAAGCAGTTGAACCAAATGAGTATAAAAGGTTTCATAGCCAGAAAAGAGAAGACGAATGGAAGCAGAAAATAATGCATGGACAGTTTTTGAGGGACAAAGAGGGGGTGGATTGGGATAGGTCATGGCATTGGATTGCAAAAGGAGATATGAAGGGGTGTACAGAGGCATTGATCTGCAGTGCTCAAGAACAAGCTTTAAGAACAAATTATACAAAGTTCTATATTGATAAGAGTTCTGAGTCTCCTATATGTAGAATGTGCGGGGAGAAAGCGGAAACTATTAGTCATCTAGTTAGTGAGTGTAGTAAGTTGGCCCAACGAGAGTATAAGAGAAGGCATGATAATGTGGCACGATACATTCATTGGCAGCTCTGTATCAAAGGAGGGTTTGAGAGAGCTGATAGATGGTATAATCAGCAACCTGAAGCAATAATTGAAAATGAGAATTATAAGCTCTTATGGGATTTTACGATCCAATGTGATAGAATGATTGAGGCAAGACGACCGGACATTGTGTTGGTAGATAAAATAAATAAAGAGGTCAAAATAATAGACATTGCGGTACCTGGAGATTCACGAGTAAAAGAAAAAGAACTTGAAAAAATGGAAAAGTATCAGTACTTGAGGGAAGAGATTGGACATGTATGGCAAATGAGAAGTGCAACAGTAGTACCTGTAGTGATTGGAGCACTAGGAGTTATATCTGACAAGTTTGAAAAGCATATTAAAAAGTTGGGAGTAAAGATTGCGATAGATGTTATCCAAAAAACAGCATTGCTTGGCTCAGCTAGGATATTGCGAAAAGTTTTATCTATTTAGATATCAGAAGAAAGGAACTTTGAGACCCTTGGTGACTTGTTGTCACCCGCTCTCAAAGCATAACACATTAGAACATTCCAGAAAACTTTATCTGTGATGGACTTGATGGACAAATAATAATAATAACTAATTTATTTACAGTTGGTAAAAACGTAGTTCAAAATAAGCTAATAAAAACCAACTATTTAATTACAATTATCGTTATTATTATGGAAGTGTATGCCGATCTTGACCACTGACATAGCAACCTGGTGCAACTGAATGGTCTGTGAGCAGGATGGTAGATAGGTATTGTAGGACAAACGTGTCTGTGATATGTCTGGATTATGTGAACCACACGTTGCTTTTAGTCTGTATTATACTTAACTCAGATAACCCTAGAAGGGGGGCTTATTTGAAGGTGAGGGTTTATTTGTTGGAAATTATCACAGAGGTGGGAGTTGATACGAAGGGAGCTTTTTCCAAGGAGGGGGGCTTTGTGAACTTTAAAAATATATGAAATGATGAATTCCGCAATCGTAGTAGAGAGTAGACAGTATGAAAGCCATTAACTTTTATTTTCATTCAAATGACTGTGCACATCGCTCCTCTAGGAGACTCGCGTCCCTGCCGTTGAACCTTCTAACTTTTAACTCTAAACTCTAAACCAACTTAGCTTCAACTCTTACTCCTTTGTCTCTGTATCTTTCTTTTTGTTCTCTACGAGAGAAGCACTTATATTACGGAGAAATTCTTATTAAGGATGCATCAGCATTTTTGCCGACATAGAGTGATGGTTACTCAGCATAAATACGATATGGGGTAATGCTAGTTTCTTCTATGATACCTAATCAGGTCGTTTATTAAGCAAGGGGGAATACTCCGTAAACCTTGAACAATAGAATTGAATACTGCCTAATGTACATTCACAGCAAAGGGATTCCTATCGTATGCCTAGAGTTTGTATGACAGACGAGATTACTACTTGTGTATTACTCATACCTAGCCTATCGTATAATACAAATACTTGTGGACATTATACGTGCGTCTTACAACAGAAAGAATAGAAATAAACGAGATTTATCTAACTTCCTGGAAGCTTTATTGATTCTGTTTGCATATTTCCAGTCGAGTCCCCGACGTACTTAGCGAACAACTAATACGAATCGGCACTTTGAAAATAAATAAAAACTGTTCATTTCCTCCAAAGACACATCATACTTCCATTTCATCAAATAGGTATGCTGAAATTTCTAAATTCAAAGCCAGGTACAATACCCGACAAAAGTCCTGGGACACTTTGCACTTTTTGCAGTCTGCAACAAACTTTCATTCCCCTCTCCCCCTGAAACAATGTTGGTTTCCTGGAGAAGTACCTGCGATAATGGGAAAATTTCGCGTGCACGCCAACTTCAAATGTACCACAAACGAATCAACATTGTTCTAGGGGGAAGGGGGTGCATGTTTGTAGCAACTATGACAATATGTAGAGGAAAATGGTTTTTTATCTGTTTCTTCTAAGTGTCCCAAGGACTTTTGTCCACTATTGTCTGGTATCAAATTTGAAAGGTAAAAGCTATTTGGCTGCAATCATGGGCGATCATAGGGTTTTCGGGGGCGCTGATTACGATAGTGACAACAGTTTTTACGTATCTTTACCCTATGACGTCATGCTGACGTCACAGGGTAAATTTATTGGGCTTGTCTCTTGGAGGTGCATATAAACGGTTCTTTTGTACACACAAGTGCAACTGTAAGCCATGTTCATAAAAATATAAGGCTCGAGCTTCTATATAGCAAAAACGCAGAAGAATTATGAGCAGTAGTTTTCGCTTAACATCGTATTAAAGACGTAGCCTCGTAATCGTGAGCTTGACTGTAGGACTTGAACAACTGTCATAGGCGGCTGCAGATGGCCACAAAAGTGTACCATAAGGGTACACAGAGATTGAAATGAGATGACGAGAGAAGCGAAAATTGCTGATGAGAAGAATGAAGTTGTTAATTTGTGGCGAAAGGAGTTTAACTTGCCGCATAGTGACATCACAACTCGGTGTAGGATCTCTAAATCTAGAGTAAACGCATAGGCAAACAGTGTATGGAGTCAAAACCATCCAGAAAAAGAGTTGTGAGCCTCCAGCACTAACTAGAAGGGAGAAGGGTCGTTTTCTCAGATATTTTAAGTCATGACAGAACAGATTCAGGCCCTCTGAAGAGGCCAGAAAGGCTACGAGGGGAGGGGCAAGGCCTCCCCATCTTCGGGGACCCAGATAATGAGCACACAAGTAAATTCGATGGTGATAATATATGGTATGCTGTACAACCTGTTATCACTTCTAGCCCCCTTGACCACCTTAACAGACTGTGTGAATTATGGACAGATGCGGGAAATGATTATTTGACAAAATAAAGTGGACAAACTACGTTGTATGGAATACAATACATGCAATACATTACACGGTTGAGCGTCCTTCAATGCAAATCAGACTGAACAACAACAACAATATGCACTAGCGACAGTTTACACGGTTTACACTCACAGTTTACACTTGAAAATCAGGCGAAAAAGGGTGCTTCCCTTGACGAAAGCAAAAAGGTGACCACCATGCCAGGTGTACACTATCTATGTACATGCTTTAATGATTTTTCATGAATTTTTTAGTATACTGGTAAGGAAATAATGAGGAAAAACTCCACGGTTTACACTTTTTTGCATAAAGAATCACATGATCTAACTCTTAATACCTTCGAAAGTGTAAACCGTGGAAAAAGGCCAATTTTCATACCACTACTACGTTTTCTATAAACTTGAATATTGTTGGTGGGTGTACACATATTGTGTACATCTTTTACGTATTTTACACAAATTAAATACTAAGCGTATGCAGAAATACAGAGCTTTTTGCAAGTGTAAACTGTGGGTGTAAACCGTGTAAACTGTGGAATGCATAGCAACAACACACTGCGGGATACTCATCGCATTCCGTTGTTGTCAAGCTGCATACAAAAGCGTAGGTACAAAAAGGACAGAGGGAGGGGCAATTACAGCATTGATCTGAAGTGACAAAATGTAACAATGAAACTGCCAATGAGCAAAACAACAGCCACATAGAGTGACTGTCTCTTCACCAGACATGTGAACCTGGCGAACATATTGGCGGTTGGCATCATTCATTATTGTCTCTATTTCTAGTGCATCAATAAATTGTTGTTGTTATCTAGTGAAGCCATTTAGATTACTAGTGTGAATGTACTTTTGGTCGTTGTTCTTTTTAGCTAACTAGTAATTGTGTAACACGAAGGAGACTTTGAATATCCCTGCCGTCTGTTCTGTCTGTTTTGCTGATAACGGAAGTATTCCTGAAATTTCGCCATGCAGACAGGCATATGTAATCAATAGCGATTGTTTTCAATGGGGGTGTTTCTTGGGTACATTGTGAACTGTAATGCATAGCCAGTTAACACATCAGCCATAAAAGCAGTGCACATATAACGCCTCTTGTATAGAAAAAGTTGCCAAAATACATAAGCAGAATATATTTTAGGAATTTGAATAAGAACGAATGGTGAAATTAATAAGTTACGGACTGCATCTGCGTAACCATAGCAATACTACCGTTAGTACATGTGCTAACGTCTGTCTTGGCCTCGTTTACAAGTTCTGGCAAAGTTCAAGTAAAGCCGGTATTCAGAGCGTTTTTGCAAGCTATGTTGCTAGAACTGTTCCTATATTTTCAAGATAAGTCTCGTGAGGCTCGTTTCGTCGGTTACGTTGTTTTTGGAAGATAAAAATTATGGCCTAATACCGATTTGGGTAGGAGCACTGCCGGAGGGACAGAATGATAGACACCCACGTGACATGACGTCACAGAGATGACTTACAGAATTTTAAATATCACCATCGTTTTTAGCACCATCGATTACCCCTTGACCAACCAACACATTGCAGGTATAACGTGTTTTGAAAAATTTCAATACCAGACAATACCCGACAAAAGTCCTGGGACACTTTGCACTTTTTGCAGTCTGCAACAAACTTTCATTCCCCTCTCCCCCTGAAACAATGTTGGTTTCCTGGAGAAGTACCTGCGATAATGGGAAAATTTCGCGTGCACGCCAACTTCAAATGTACCACAAACGAATCAACATTGTTCTAGGGGGAAGGGGGTGCATGTTTGTAGCAACTATGACAATATGTAGAGGAAAATGGTTTTTTATCTGTTTCTTCTAAGTGTCCCAAGGACTTTTGTCCACTATTGTAGCTTACTTGAGGCTTTAATGTTAAGATATTTTGAAAATATGATAATCTGTTGGATTGAATGATAGTAAGTGCTATAATTTTCCAGCTAGCCTTTTGGAGCATTCTATCTAAGGATTTAGCGTTGAAAGTGTTTTTAAATTTCAAAATATTTTTGAGAGTACGTATCGCGAGTCAGGCAAGGTTCGGAGTGAATAAGATCCTTTTGCTGATGTTCACGCTTCAACAAACGGACTGTTGGACGGAAGAAATTGCAAAATGAAAAAATATTGTTCGGTGTTGTCTTCATTTGTCTCACATGAATTGATGACTAATGAAATAGTTGAAAGCCATAATAATTTTGTCATCTTTTAACAGGTTGTTGTGATATGTTAGGAAAAGACTACTATTTCCTTCCAACAAAAATATTGCAAAATAGAGGTGGGAATGTACTCTTCTGTTAGAACTTACTTTGCTTTCAGTATGCTTCTTTAGAAGCTTCAGCAGTTTGAAGGAAGACAAAGTAGATAAGGTAGATTATGATGGAAGGATTAGGGGGGAAATGACCAATTATATAACGCAAATTTTGTACTTTTCGAGGCCCTCCCTCCTCTTCGGTAATGTATTAGGAGCCTCCACCATCCTTCCACTATTAGACTACTGGCCAAAATTAACCGGCCACCTTTGCACTTTCGGCTTGTACAATTTCGTTGCACGATAATAGATATTGAGACAAAAATACAACGTCTCTACGGGTTCGAATATCTTATCACTCTCTCTGGAACAGATGGTTCCACCCTCTTTTATCAAAAAGCAAACAGAACATCACAATAAACAAAAAACTCCTTCACAACGCCTCATTTTATACATACTCCCCTCTATTATTGCGTAGTCAATAATACTTTTCTCGTAAGCGTCTTAGTTGTTCGCCTTCTATCGCAGCTTTTCTTGTAGATCTTTTTGTAGGATCTTGTTCGAGTTCATTCCGCTCACTGCTATCTTCACTTTTAGATTCCGTACTAACTGCTTCCTCACATTTGTTCACAATTTCAAATGGAATTATCTTCTGTATCGGTCGGTAACACGGTGGGCGTAATCCAGTTTTCGAAATAGTAATAAGTTTTACTCCGCGTGCTTGATTGTCTTTTCCATAGATAACTTCATCAATAATACCTTTCTTCCAACTATTTCTCGGTTGCAGATTGTCGTCCAAAATCAATACAACATCACCTTTGCATAAATTAATGTCCGATTTAGCCTGTTCTTTACGATAAATATGATGCTGATGTAGTTTTTGTAAATAAGTTTTAACGAAACGATTCCAGTAATTACTCAAAATGTTCACCAAATATTTATAACGATTACTATAGTCCATGTAAGAAATTTTATCATCAATAGGCTCGACTTTCTCACATTTAGAAATGTCTCTTCCGTACATCAAATGGAAAGGAGTTAACGAGTCATGTAAATCATCCTCTGAATTGTAAACTAAAGGCCTACTATTAATGACCATTTCAATTTCACAAATAAAAGTATTTAATTCTTCAAACGAAAGAAGTGCTTTACCTGTGACTTTTAATAGTGGCAACTTAACTGAACGAACAAATCTTTCATAAAAACCTCCCCACCATGGAGACATCGGCAATATCGGTTTGCTCTCTATAGAATGAATAGCAAAAAATAGTTTTGTTCCAGTTGCTTTGAATGGTTTTGCATTGTCATGCACTACATTACTCGGATAGCCTCTTCTTGCTGCAAAACGTTTGAAAGCGTTTATAAACGAAGCAGAAGTAAGTTCACGGACAAGTTCCAGGTGGGTCGCTCGACTAGAACTACATGTTAATAAACGTATATAGACCTTCGCTCTACCATTGAAGTCTTTACCGTATAAAGGTTCAGCAAAATCAAGTCCTGTTATGTTAAACGGCGACATAAGGTATTGCGCTCGATAATAGGGCAAATCTGGCGACAAGGGAGATAGCAACGCTCTACCTTGAAACTTTTTACAGATGACGGAACGACGCAAAATATCTTTAACACTCTTCCTTCTTTTATAAATTCAGTATCTATGTCTTAGTCGCGCTAATGTCGCTTCAATGCCACTATGGTATACTTTCTCATGAGCATCGAAAACTATCAATCTTGTGACATGGCTATCGACGCTTGGCCTTAACAATATACCGTACAAGATGCTCAAATCTTTTGGCTTCTGAAAAGCACTGATTGCTAAGAGGGCTACACAAAGTAGGAATACACAAAGCTTCCTCACACTTAACAATGCTTCTTTGAGACCTGTGTCTCACTTTGAACCTGACAACATTCAATCTGCGCAACTCGGATTCATCACTTCTTTCAAAAGTTTTGATAACAACATTTTCTTTCCGAAGCACCTTCAACCCTAAGCTTCGAGCTAGTTCTTCGCTTACATAGGACCTTTGACTACCACTATCACATAGTATCCTTGAATACACAAAGGAATTACCGTCAACATCACTAACTTCAGCGATGCCTGTTTGCAGCAAAATACAAGACATATTTGAAGAAGAAATATTTGTGCTCACTTCATGTCTACCTTCAGCACTGTTCTCTCTCCTCCCGCTGCTCTCATTCTTCTCCCAGCCTCGTTCCCTATTCTCATTTCTCTCTCGACTCTCGCAAATGCTGATATTATGTCTCTGTTTGCAAATCTTGCAAACATACTCAACAGGGCATTCCATCGCTCTATGACCCCTTTCCAGACAAACAAAGCATCTAGCACTCCTTCTCAGAATACCCTTGCGTGATCTTACATTGGACACATTTCTACATTTAGAAGGGGCGTGACCTTCTCTGCTACAATACACACAGACAGACCTCGCAGAGGAACGTGACTTCTCTACCTGACCATAAAAGCTACTGGTGGTATACATCATTTTCTGAGCACTTCCGGAACCTGTCAACGAGGAAAGACAATTTTCTGCTGTCACAAGCTCCTCATCAAAATATTTCATGAATAGACCTAATGTCCACGCCGCTGTGCCAAAGCGTCGACCAATCTGTATTATAAACTCATCAGGTACCTTATCTTTCAACAAGGGCAAAAGATGACTTCCTGACGTTGAAGTTTCAACCTTAAAAGGCCTCAAACTCCTCAAGCAATTTTCTACTTCATTATACAACTTTCTCAGACCAGAAATATCCTTTCCCTTGATTTTACTTAATTTCAACAGAGTTTCCATGTAGGCTGTAATCAATACTTGAGGATTCCCATACCTCTTCTTTAAAGTATCAATTGCCTCCTTATAGTTAACAGAGCTCATTGCTAAACCTGAAATGCTCGCTAAGGCCTCGCCAGTTAGGAAGCGCTTCAAATAGTTGAATTTAATTATGTCAGATAAACTTTCGTTCTGATGAATAGCAACGTTAAACTGGTCCCAAAAACCTTGCCATTTCAAAGCTTGGCCCTTAAACACAGGTAATTCAAGCTCAGACAACTTACAGTTAACATTTAAACTTGAAGTCGACAGAGGAATGGCAGGGGTACTAGTTGGTAAAGATAGTTTGTCTAGTTTCATAGTCAACCCTGCTAAAAGTTCATAAGTGGGCCTTAAAACAGTCATACTTTCTGACATGCCATCCTCAATACTATCGGGATATAAAGAATTCAAGATTTCTTCATCAATTTTATTGAGTTGATTAATCGTTCTGTCTAGATTACCTTTCAGTTCCAGCAATACAACACGAGTACACTTTGGATCTTCAATTGCTCCCTTACATTCCTTCAAATTCAAATCAAGCTCCTTGCGAATAGCCTTTCTCCTATTTTTTTTCCTAGCCAAAGCAGCAGACATTTTCAAGCAACAAAGTGAAAGCAGAAAACAAAACGCAGATACAAATCTCTTCAGAGACTAAGAAACAGCTAATGCGTACGATAGCAAAGCGAATGTTTCACATATGGAACAAATGAATCTGAACACCTGAATTTCATGAGTAAATCAGGTACCTTCGACCGTACAGCTTCGTGTGAAAAACCCGTTGTAATATCAAAAAAATTGAAACCATTCTTACGTTACTTTGACTTTCGAAGAACTCTTCTGGTATTTGTATTCTGGTATATATCTACCTTTATGTCCCTCTCAACGGGCGCCAATGTACAATTTCGTTGCACGATAATAGATATTGAGACAAAAATACAACGTCTCTACGGGTTCGAATATCTATCACTCTCTCTGGAACAGATGGTTCCACCCTCTTTTATCAAAAAGCAAACAGAACATCACAATAAACAAAAAACTCCTTCACAACGTCTCATTTTATACACAGCTAATTTGGAACTTTTCGCTATTGCATCGGGAATATCCATACAAAGACTGTATAACATGCTTGAATTATAATCAGAAATTAATTCGAGAGGCATTCATCTGTCTTTTTAAGCAATGTTCAATATTTTTACAACTATAAAATGATCTTTGGTGTCAAACGTTAAGTGCAGCATGAGACATTGCAAGTATGAGGTAGAAAATGCGAAAGGAAACTAAACTTGAATGCCGCCTCTGTCCGCTTTTTTCAAAGATTTCCTGACAGTTTGGTAAGTAATTAAGAAGGTAAGATAAGTATGAAGTTTTTTTGTAAGTAAATGAATTTTTAGATAAGTTTACTCTCAATTGCAACTTGAAGATGCCTGTTTTTAATCTAGCTGTGAATTGTCTTTTGGAAAGTGGTCACGATCATTTATGTCCAATTAAAGTTATTGTTTTGCAATAGATTATGGCACCAATTGCAAGACTGAGTATGGAGCATAGGATGAGAGCTGTTGTTCTCCATGAGGAAGGCTATAGCTGCAATAACATTGCAGAAAGGATGACAGTAGCTAGGGCTACAGTGCAGCAGATAGCTAAAAAGTACAAAGAAACAGGATCTGTCAGAAATCGGGAAGGCAGAGGCAGGGATAAAAGGCAACGAAAAGGGAGGGAAAAATTTTGATCAGGGCTGCATTACAAGATGGAAGACAGACATCATCTGTAAGTAGTAGGATAGTGAGGAGAAGGCTCTTGGACTGTGGTCTAAGGTATTGTAGGGCAATAAAGAAGCCATTGTTGCCTGAAAAGAAAGGAAGAAGATGCTTCAATGGGCGTTAGCACACAGAGAATTCAACTGGGCTAAAGTTATGTTCCGTGATGAGAGCAGGTTCTGCTTGATAGGTGACAGACCGATATCAATAGGAAGGCGAAAAGGAGAGGAATACCTTCCTGAATGTCTGAACTCTACTGGTAAGCATGGTTGTGGTGGTATCATGGTCTGCGACTGCATTAAAAACAATGGGGCTGGCCGTTTGTATAAAATCAATGTATCTGTCAATGTGGAACATTATTTAAAATACTGTGCCATACCATCCCTAACACATTATCTTGGTGATAATGAAGCAATATTCCAACAGGACAATGCTCCCTGCTACACTGCTGGAAGTGTTAAGTCTTGGATGAAAAGAAATAATGTAAGAGCTTTGAATTGGCCTGGTATTAGTCCTCACTTGAACCCAATAGAGCATGTATGGAACTATATTGCTAAGAAAAGTGAATGGCAGGCGATTAAAAATAATATCGAACTATTTGAGATAGTAGAAGAAGAATGGAACAGCATTCCAATTGACTACATATCAAAGCTGTATCAAAGCATGCGACGAAGAATTGATGCTGCGATAAAAGCAAAAGGAGGCACCGCAAGATATTAAAAAAGACTTCTTATGTAAAAATGCGTTTTAGCATGTGTTTAAACTGTTGAATGGTGTTAATCTGCTGTTTTTAACATCAGTAATCATTCGGTGAATGTCTTTCTTCAAAAAGTCGTCAATGACTTTTGAAAAATCTGACCTGCACAAAGAAAAATACGAAAACACCCTTTCCACGAGAGGTAGCCGGTTAATTTTGGCCAGTAGTGTACCTTATACAGTAGCGTTACCCTCCCTCCCCCTGCTTCTTTCATTTGTCTCTTATGAATCGTGTTAGCATACGAAATATATTGTCAGTCAGGCTAGTTTTCTCGCACGGCCAAGCAAAAGTTATGATGGAAATTACAAAATTTGTCATTTCTGTGGGAAATTTACTGTTATTCCTTGTATTCTAGGAGTAGCTATCCGAATACAGTTTGCAAGGGCGAATTTACCTGTGTTAAAGTGCTGTAACTTTATTCTTTTAAAACATTCAACATAGCAAATTAAACTCAACTAGATAACTCAAAAATCCGATAGTAGCAAAAGTGTCCGATAGACTTTCTGTTGAGTTGTAGCTCCCCATGCACCCTAGCCACTGTGCCACCGTTAGCAACAATACTAGAAGGTGATTCCCAACTAATTCAAATAGCTATTTAAAAAAGAAATTTTAGAACTGATAGGCTGTATTCAGCTGCCTATCCAATAAGCCGTGATAAACCACGAGTTTTTGCAATAAAGTCCCCTTTCTACTTAGTCTAATATTGTAAATGCTAAAAGCTGTATTGAAAAGAATGCAAACACATTGTAATAGATAGTCACGTTATTTTCAAAATCCACTTCTTAGAGTTGTTACAGTGTATAAAAAAGTCAAGTAACGGCATAGTCTGCAGGTACATTCATTTCCAGCCAAACGTTTGATGCTTTTTTGCAAGCCAGCCGTTTTGGCAGATTTTTGACACTTTCATTAAAGGTGTTTCAGAGGAAACTTCCCCTAAAAGATAACAACTCTTGGCCAAAGCTCTTTGTATTTGTTGTTGGTAGTTAGCAAAGAGTTTTTACTCTTAGAGTATATTTTACTTGGTTCTTTTCATTAAGTCTCAGTGACATAATGTCTGCAAGTCATTCTGTAACAACAAGTAAGTTGACACAGCTTTCCGTCGGATGACTTGAATGCACCTACCTTGAACACCTTCAGCAAACGTATCAAAGCCTTCTATGAGGACAGTTAAGTTTAGTTGCATTGCGCCACAGTTTTGAGATTTCCATAAGAGGTTTTAGCCTTGAATTGCACAAGCTGTTCTATGGGAACAAAATAATATATTAGTAGGAGATTGTTGGGACTGTTTACTGACATTGTATTTCTGGCTTTTCCCTTTTATTGCACTTTGCTACAGGTTTCAAACCTTTGCGAAAATAAGCAGTAATACATGTGTCATAATGAGTAACAGTTTCTTGATCAATAGATGTATTGTCATTTGTCTGAAGTGCCATTGTTTTCAATTTTCCATGAAGAAGGAGTAAAGCTAAAACTACCAAGGGCAGATAGCTAAGGAGGGACATCATTCGCCATTCATAATCACATTTAGTATTGTAGTTTGATAAATATATGTTGCCTTACTAATCCATAGCTCTTTAAAT
This sequence comes from Mastigias papua, assembly GCA_964019165.1. Taxonomy (NCBI): domain Eukaryota; kingdom Metazoa; phylum Cnidaria; class Scyphozoa; order Rhizostomeae; family Mastigiidae; genus Mastigias; species Mastigias papua. The sequence continues at coordinate 83,642 of OZ025285.1, read as the reverse complement.
GTATGTTTGCATGAAAAGGGCATGACAGAGGGGGTACCTGTAACAGGTATTTAGTTATGAAAAGCATCGCCTATATGAAATTATATTGTAAAATGGTCTTGCAGCAATATGCAATAGCATAACCGACCTAGGTTGGGATTAGGACAAATCCTAAATGCTCCTGAAGAGAGGCAGAGTTTGTGCATTATGTGATTTAAAAAGTGATTAAATGACTGAATAACCCAGTTAACAGGTTACAGAATGGCTCTTGTCGGTTTGTCCCCTTGCTAATGAAAAGGATAGGTGAATCGGGCTATCTTCATGTTTCCTTTTTGGTTGAGTGAAACTTTTCTTTGGATGATAATGGACCACTTAAAGACAGGTTTACTCAAATTTACTGCTTGAGATCTAATAGTGTACGGTGTTTTTGTCAAGCCTTGCAATCTTCTTTACTTGATTTGACTAACATTTCTTCAAAATGAAGATATACAGTTGGCACTTGAAAGATAACAGAAAAGAAGCTTGTACTTGATTTAGCTCAGTCAATGCTAGGAAAATTTGAATTCAAAAACAAATTTTTATTCAACAGCTCCTGAAGAATGTAGGGAAGAGATCTCAAATCCACTTTAAAAATGCTAAATTCTGATTGGGTACAGAAAGTTACTGCAATATTTCGCATCTATTTCCAAACTGCCTAGCAAGAGCAACCAACCAAGAAGTTTCCAAGTAACCAAACAGCTTGTTGAACCTGTATTCCAATTGATTTTGCAAAAGATTTTGAATGGAAGTCACTGGCATATGGTAATAAATATTATGATTCCTGGATCCACATTATCAAATCATTCATGTCACGTATTTCTCCTATTGACTGAATTTTTGCCTAGATTTTGGAAAAAATTAAATATGAAAGGGCCCAGCAGCATCTTATTGCCAAGGGCCCCGGACCGTTCGTTACTCCACTGATTGGCAATATTGTATAAGTTTGGAATGATTAGGAGCAAGGATGCTTGACTCAATTGAAAATAGGAATGCTTGAAAATGATTCAACTGCTCCTCTAGCTCATACAATACTGTGTATAGATAATGTAAAGCAAGGGTTTTAGAGCAAGTGCTATTATTATTATGACATATAAGATTATGTAAAGGATTTGCTTGGAGAACCGTTGGGGATGAATCCTCCAAGATGTGTTTACAAAAGAGGCTTATTACGAGAAACTGCAAACACATAGAAGTTTATAGATGGCACGACCACATTTTTTATCTGCTATGGAGTACATATGGAGTCCCGAACACACGAATGTGTAAGGCAGACCTGGGCACTAACCGGCCCGTAGGCTGCGTGTGGCTCTTTGATTGACTCTTGACTGGCCCGTGACAGGAAGCATAAAAAATAACAAGTGAAGCTGTATTGTATTTATTTTTAGACGTTGGCTTTGTATCAAACTTCTTTAAAAATACAAACAATATTATGTAGAAATTTATTCAGTCCATTTGTTTGGGCTGTCTTCAATATGTCTGCTTCTAATGTGACCCTTTGGATATAATAATTTCTTACCCCTGGTTAAAGGCCTGTGTCACATTTTGAACTTCTCATGTGCCGATCTCAATTCAATTTGCCACTGCTACTGAGAGTGTTTAGTACAACTCCCGTTTAAACGCCGATGTAATTGTGCCGCTCCAATGTCAAACTAAAATTCTTACGTGAAGCATTTCAAGTTTGTTGATAAAGATTGCTCCTAAGTACATGAATTAATATACCGTACAAAAGTACTTGTCGCCTCCGTCGCGAATATGCGACAATATTTGCTGCATTCTGCATGGGAGGGAAATTATAATGAAAAAACGCTCTCCTGCCAGTAGAAAACATTTGGTTTGACACATGAAAGGTTCGACGTTTGAAACCAAGCTTAGTCTTAGTCGTGCAGCTCAGGAATAGGATGCCGCACTTAACTACATCTGCCGTACCGAATTGAGTCAAACGTCGCCCTTCTCGTGCATTAATTCTCGAGTTAAGTTTTGGACATGAGAAGAACGACTTTTGAAACGGGCCTTACTTCGCAGCATATTGGTTCATAAAAATACAACTCCCACTGGGCTCCCAAAGAGCTATTGCATTCAGCAACTATCAAGACCATGACAATGAGACTTGGCCCCTCCTCGTGCTCTCCTAAGCCAATCATTGTTCGCTATTGACTTTACCTCATGATTTTCTCAGCCAATCATTGCTTTGTGTCCAAGCAATTGAAATGAATTTGTTTACTAAACAATAGCATGATTTTGCAAACTTGACATTCACTTGGAAGGGCAGTGGAAGTGTGTCACCACCAGAGCGGAAGATTTTGATAGCATATTGCAAAATGGATGCTTCGATCTGTAAGTTCGCTTTTATACTTTACCCATGTTCTTAATTAGCTATTGGAAACCTTCACAAGCGTGTTGAATAGCGAGCAGTATACAACTGCCTTCAGCATGATCTAGGTCTGATATATGATTTGCCTAATCTTTGTTCAGTAGGTTTCTCATTCACGGACAGATACCGTCTAGTATGCAGCCCAACATCGAGCATAAGATATATAGAAACGGCAAATGATTCTCTTTTCCGTAAACCATATTGACGTCCTATATAGCGACATTATATTTAGCTGCATGTAAATTAAAGGATAATTGGCGCCAAAATCTTATACTATTCAAAAAGAGATTCCAATTTTAATTCATGCAAACGATTCTAAAGCAACAAAGTAATATATTAGCAATATACAACTGGAACAGTTTGCTGGCATTTTATTATTGGCATTTGGTTTTTGCGGCACTTAGCAACCTAATACCATTTCTTTGAGGTTCTAGCTTTTTTATTTTATATGAAGCAGGAGCAAAGTCAGAAATAACAAGAGGAGTGAAATTGCACTTAGTTTTTCTATTCTAATGCATTATTTGTTGTCTTGTAATTGTGAGTGATATGGTTTCATTTCATATGATTTCATGTGACATCATATGCTGTCATGTGCTGTCTGACAGTTAAGGAGGGACAACCTTGAGCTTTTCGAGTGATTTCCATGAAGCGATCGATACTTGAATTGAATTTGGTTGTTATAGAGAAATATATTCATAGTTATAGAGAAATATATTCATAGTTATAGAGAAATATATTCATAGTTATAGAGAAATATATTCATGGTTATAGAGAAATATATTCATAGTTATAGAGAAATATATTCATAGTTATAGAGAAATATATTCATAGTTATAGAGAAATATATTCATGGTTATAGAGAAATATATTCATAGTTATAGAGAAATATATTCATAGTTATAGAGAAATATATTCATGGTTATAGAGAAATATATTCATGGTTATAGAGAAATATATTCATGGTTATAGAGAAATATATTCATAGTTATAGAGAAATATATTCATAGTTATAGAGAAATATATTCATGGTTATAGAGAAATATATTCATGGTTATAGAGAAATATATTCATAGTTATAGAAAAATATATTCATAGTTATAGAGAAATATATTCATGGTTATAGAGAAATATATTCATGGTTATAGAGAAATATATTCATGGTTATAGAGAAATATATTCATGGTTATAGAGAAATATATTCATAGTTATAGAGAAATATATTCATAGTTATAGAGAAATATATTCATAGTTATAGAGAAATATATTCATAGTTATAGAGAAATATATTCATAGTTATAGAGAAATATATTCATGGTTATAGAGAAATATATTCATAGTTATAGAGAAATATATTCATGGTTATAGAGAAATATATTCATGGTTATAGAGAAATATATTCTATTTTAAAGGTAATTCTGGAGATATATGCTAGCATGAAGACGGCTTGGTAGAAAGGGTATGTTGAACAGGTAGTTAGCACTCAAAAGCATAAGATATATCAAGTAGAAGTTCTAATGATCGTGCAGGAATATGGTGCAGACTAGAATGATTCGAATTATTATGCTTCATGGAAAATATCTGGCAGGAATTGATGCATGATGTATGTAAAATAGTAAAAACGAAAGCGATACAGTAATTCATGGGCAGCGGAGCCAGGAGGGCTGAGGATCTGTTGCCCCCTTCACTTTTCCTACTTAATGTACCTTGGTTCAACGTTTTGAAAATCCAAAAGTCAAATCTTTTAAGGCATTATCAGTTAACAAGAATGAACTATGAAATTTCCTATCACACTATTTCATAAGAGGGACGCAGTGCCTAAGCTGGCTTTGATGCAATTTAAGATATTTCACACAAATCATATTTCATTGATAGTGTATTACTTCTATATGTTTGAATATTTGTGCTTCTTTGATTATTCTACTTCCGCACATGCCTGTTATTTTATAGTCAAATCCGGCCAGTCCCCCAGTCACTCCGTAGCGCCGCCATGACTGGCTAAATGGAGCTGAAAACTGAACTGCATAAAATTGCTGCTAGCATTGATTGATAAGCGAAAATGGTCACAGAAATATGGAAAATGCACCTGTAAGAGATATTGAGCATTAAGTTTGTTGAAATTTGGTTCCACTTTGAATGAGCTACACTCACCGAAATGTGATGATAATCATAAATGCAAAACATTCTTTCCATAGACTATTGCTTAAACTGACACATATTTGTATGTAACATGTACAAAGCGAACCTTTTAACACCCTTATCTCAGTATTAGTGCCTTATATGTCCCTGGATTATTAGCCTTTACATTAGAGCTTGCTCCAGAGTACTTAAGTAACATGTTCATCAAAAAGTAACATTGCTACTTTGGGAGCCTCTGCAATACAGAAACAGGCTTGAGGCTTCCCATAAAAAGTCAGAAAAGGATCAAAGTGCTATTCTTTTTGAGTAGCAGAACTTTGGAATCGCCTCTCAGTTAGGTCAAAGCATACAGCCTCTTTATGTACCTTCAAAGCATCCACAAAAAGAGCTTCCCAATCTTTTGTTTTTGTTTTGTTCATTAATCCTTAACTTTTTGCTTTGTAAACTTTAGACTTCCATTATAGTTGGGTTTTAAGTCTGATGGTAGAGGTATGGAAAAGTAAAGAAATAGGGAGAAAGATCAATGAAGAGGAGAAGGGAACTAGGGACAGTAACACCAAATAACCAGCAAATCTTTTGTACCAGCAAATATACTTCCCCCCTCCCTTTATCTTTATACTTTTTCCCATCCTATTTACATTTCTCTCTTTCACGGTTTATGCGCCTTCTCTGTTTCCATGTGTCCCCCTTAGTTGCTTACTTGCTCTTTTCTACAATACGTTTTCCTCCTCTATGACAATACTGTTTTTCCTTCCTCGTTTCTCGCTGCGCGTTTCTATTCACTTTTCCAGGCTTTACGCCTTAGTTGTTTTTTCCCTTGGGTTCTTGGCCCTTTATATTGAGCTCAACACGCCTTGATTTTTACACTGATGATGGACCTTGGAAATGGTCCGAAACGTTTATATCATGGGTTTGTCATAAGTGTACGTAGTTAATTAGAAATGGGTGGTCGATTAACATCAAGTTTAAAATGATTTTCTTCATCGTCGTTCTTGCTCTGCAACCTCTAAAAGTGGTCACAACGTTATCCAAAGATATTAGTAAGGAATTCGGAGTGGAAAAATGTGCATAAATCTACATTGAAAGAAAGAATGAAAAGCCTTGGGGGACAATAACTATATATGATGATCGATCAAAGAATTAACAGAAGAGGAAAGCTATAAGTATCTAGGTCAAGATGAGTCACTAGGATACAATGGACCAAGAGAGGGTGCTGAAAGAGTATCTCAGACGGGTTAAGAAAGCCTGGAACTCAATGTTTTTGCGATCCCCATAATAAACCCAACAATAGGAGTACTTGATTGGACTAGGAATGAGATAGATAACTTAGATATTACGACGAGGAAACCTATGGCAATGTCTGGGAGTTTACATGTTAGGAGTGATGTTGAAAGATTATATGCAAAAAGAGCACAAGGTGGAAGAGGCCTTACAGGCATAAATGATGTATATACATCAAGAACAAAAGCATTTGCATCACATATAAAACGTAGCATGCATACCATTGAACTACTAAATAAAGTATACGAACACGAACAGAACAACCTCATTAGAATAGGAACTGAACTGAAAGAATCCTTAAGTATAACAGATGAAAATCGAACTACAAAGGAACTGAGCGAAAAAGTGGAGATGCAACTACAAGAAGACCATTTTAGCAGCTGGCAAAGGAAAGTAACACATGGGTAGAATCAATCAATAATTAGAGAGAACTCTGACATTGACCATACTCTATCAATTGCATGGCTAACAGAGTCCGTCCTAAGTGTACACGTAGACGGATATCTATTTGCAATAGACGAACAAGACATAGCAACGAAATAAACAATAGAATGGAGAGAAAAAGACCCAGCAAAGCGAAGACAAATTGATGGTAAATGTAGACGATACAGAAAGAATTAAGAAACCCCAAAACATATTCTAGCGGCATGTAGTGAGGTGTCCTCAAGTCTATACATATCATATAGGCATGACAGAATGGGGAAGGTTGTATATGAGAAGCTCATGCAAGCAGAAGGAGAAAAGAAACCACCCATGAAAGTACCACAGGTAACAAAAATTACAGCTAAAGAATTATGGCGGGATAAAACAATCATACTCCCAAATAAAGTAAATCACAACAGATCTGATCTAGTTATATGGAATAACAAAACAATGGAATGTAAAATCATTGACTCTCGATCAAAAGGTATCAATGAAAGAAACAGAAAAAGTTAACAACTATATACCGCTTGTGTGTGAGCTACAATAAATATATAGTGCATACACGTATGAAATTATACCAATTGTTATAGGGACTTCAGGGGCAATCCCATAGTCACTAAAAAGACACTTAGAAGATATTGGATTAAAAAAGGATATGAAAAACACCATAATAAGGATGCAATTAGCTGTGCTAAAAGGAACAGTCAAAACTGTCAAAACTGTTCTACGGATGAAGAAATAGAAGATTTGATAAATAACTTTATTATAACATAAATCAGAGACAAAGTAAGAGATAGACCTTCCTGAAAACCCTAACTAAGACATGTGGTAAAGAGGGAGCTTTGAAAATTTGAAGGGGGAAAAAGGGGGGAAGGTCTATCTCAAAAGAAATCGTAAAAGAATTGTGTATGATTACACTTAGAAAGCCATAACTAACGTGTCATTGGTCGGCAAATTACTATGCTTATTTGCAAATTATTATTATTATTATGCTCGTCAAATACATCGAGTTGCTGTTAGCTGTTACACTTTTTGTAGACTTTAATTTTCTGTCATGTTGCAATAAGGTATCAGAGCTATAGCAACATTTGTCTTAGCTTTTTTTCACTTTTGAATCTGTAATCGATTTCTGTTGTTTTCTTTCCAGCATTTTCGGCTACAATTTGAGTGCAACTGCTTTACTTTTGCAAAGATTTTCGCTTTGTCATAACTTTTGGATCTCAAGTAAACTTTTGGTGAGTTTTCATGTGAGATTACTTTTGTGTGAGTTTTAAGTTTCATGTTGTGTTACTTGAGAGTATACAACAAACAACAGTGCCTTTCATTGTCTTTTTTGTTTTGCTACTTTCGTATTGTTTAGCGTGGAAAATTAATTTATATTTGTCAGTCTTCACCAGTTTTGGCTGCAGTTCAAAAGCAAAAGGCTTACTTTGCTGCAAAAGGTGTCCAGAGTTGGTACTTCTAAATATACATTGAGTGTTGTCAACTTTCAGTTTAGATCGGTTTTGGCTGCAATGCAGACGGCCTGGTCTTCATTTCTGCAAGAGTTGTGCTACTCTCGTATTGCTTAGGCAGGAAAATTAATTTCAATATTTCACTTGTCAATAGTTTTGGCTGCAGTACAAAAGCAATGGGCTTCCTTTCGTGCTATATGTGTCAAGATTTCGTACTCGTAAATATACAGTAAATATTGTTTACTTTTATGATTCAATTTAGATCGATTCTGGATGCAATACAGAAGAACTGATCTTGGTTTCTGAAAAATTTGTGCTACTTTCCTATTGTTTATTCTGTAATAGTTACTCCTCCATAACATTTGTCAACGGTGTTGGCTGTAGTTCAAAAGCAATGGGTTAAGTTTGCAGCAAAGCGTTTCTTGGTGACTTCGTTGCAAATTCGTGACAGCCGCAATTCATCGTCACCGTTAATTAGTTCTACTGGCTATTGGTGTTGCTCCGTTCTGCACACCCGAGAAGGAAGACAAGTTATTTGAAAGAGAAGACCAATTGCTACTTGGTATGGATTATTATCTTTAGGTATCTATTTATGTTTTTTTATATTTATTGACGTTTCAATGTTTACCTATCAACAAAAGATAATTGCAAGATAAATGTGCTCTGTTTTTAATGTGTTAATGAGTTACTACTATGCTTGTTTTGTGATGTTATTAGAGTGCAAGTGGAAAGATGGTGAGGAGAGAGACATGCAATGAGAAAGAATCGGCCACGGTAGTAGATGTTGACGATGCATAGTGTAAAGAGTAAGGGACGAATTGCTGAGAGGGGGTATATCACAAAGTAGAAGAGCAGTTCTGTATGGTGGCATTGAACTCGAGTTTCTTACCATATTTCGTATTGTGATGCAATACGAATCTGTAATACAAGACAGCATTACTTGATGGAGCAGTGAATAAGCTGAATGTTTTAGAGGTAAGCATATTTACGGTTTATCATTGTATGTATGCAGTGTTGTGGACTTCTTTCTAGTAATTGTAGATCATGATAACGTTTGAGGAGGATATGTTCTATTGGAGATAGAAGTGGAACTGGATGTGACGATGGGGCAGCATTTGTTGTGAAGTGAAAGAGCAAACGGTGATTGGTATGGACTATTTACTTATTTATGTGCTAATTTAGTTATCTATTTACTGATTAATATATTGGGGGTATGAGTTGTAGTTGTAGTTAGTCTGTAGGTACTGTATGTAGTAGTAGCAGATAAGACTAGTTAGTTGATAGTTTTGATATGTGCTCTGTGAAGTGTGTTTGAGGTACTGTGCTTTGTTTGTGTTTGTGATTGTTGTTTGAGCGAGAGTGGAATGATTGTGAGGAGAGAGAAATGGAATGAGAAAGAATCGGCCATGCAAGTAGATGTTGACGATGCATAGTGCAAAGAATATGAGACGAATTGCTGATAACCCGTAAATCACAAAGCAGAAGAGCACTGCTGTATGGTGGCATTGAACTCGAATTTCTTACCATATTTCGTATTGTGATGCAATACGAATCTGTAATGCAAGAGAGCATTCTTTGATGGAGCAGTGAATAAGCTGAATGTTGTAGAGGTAAGCATATATGATTTTTATTATTGTATGTATGCAGTGTTGTGGAATTCTTTTTAGTAATTATAGATCATGATAATGTTTGAGGAGGATATGTTCTATTGGAGATGGAACTGGAAATGGAAGTGAAGATGGGGCAGCATTTGTTGTGAAGTGAAGGAGCAAATGGTCATTGGTATGGACTATGTACTTATTTATGTACTAATTTAGACATCTATCTGCTGAGTAATATATTGCGGGTATGAGTTGTAGTTGTAGCTAGTTGATAGCTGTCTGTAGGTACTGTATGTAGTAGTAGCAGATAAGACTAGTTAGTTGATAATTGTGATGTGTGCTCTGTGAAGTGTGTTTGAGGTATTGTGCTTTGTTTGTGTTTGTGAGTGTTGTTTGAGCGAGAATGGAATGATTGTGAGGAGAGAGAAATGGAATGAGAAAGAATCGGCCATGCAAGTAGATGTTGACGATGCTTAGTGCACAGACTATGAGACGAATTGCTGAGAGCCGGTATATCACAATGTAGAAGAACAGTGCTGTATGGTGGCATAGAACTCGAGTTTCTTACCATATATCGTATGGTGATGCAAGACAAATCTGTAATACAAAAAGGCATTACTTGATGGAGCAGTGAAAATGCTGAATTTGCTAAAGGTAAGCATATTTCAGGTTTATTATTGTATGTATGCAGTGTTGTGGAATTCTTTCTAGTAACTTTAGATCATTATAATGTTTGAGAAGGATATGTTCTATTGGAGATGGAATTGGAAATGGAAGTGAAGATGGGGCAGCATTTGTTGTGAAGTGAAAGAGCAAATGGTTATTGGTATGGACTACTTACTTATTTATGTGCTAATTTAGTTATCTATTTGCTGATTAATATATTGGGGGTATGAGTTGTAGTTGTAGTTAGTTGATAGCTGTCAGAAAGTACTGTATGTAGTAGTAGCAGATAAGACTAGTTAGTTGATAATTGTGATGTGTGCTCTGTGAAGTGTGTTTGAGGTAGTGTGCTTGTTCTGTGTATGTGATTGTTGTTTGAGCGAGAATGGAATGAGTGTGAGGAGAGAGAAATGGAATGAGAAAGAATCGGCCACGGTAGTAGATGTTGACGATGCATAGTGCAAAGACTATGAGACGAATTGCCGATAACCCGTAATTCACAAAGTAGAAGAGCACTGCTGTATGGTGGCATTGAACTCGAGTTTCTTACCATATTTCGAATGGTGATGCAAGACAAATCTGTAATACAAGAAAGCATTACTTGATGGAGCAGTGAATAAGCTGAATGATTTAGAGGTAAGGACATATGATTTTTATTATTGTATGTATGCAGTGTTGTGGTATTCCTTCTAGTAATTGTAGATCATGATAATGTTTGAGGAGGATATGTTCTATTGGAGATGGAATTGGAAATGGAAGTGAAGATGGGGCAGCATTTGTTGTGAAGTGAAAGAGCAAATGGTTATTGGTATGGACTACTTACTTATTTATGTGCTAATTTAGTTATTTATTTGCTAATTAATATATAGCGGGTATGAGTTGTAGTTGTAGTTAGTTGATAGCTGTCTGTAGGTACTGTATATAGTAGTAGCAGATAAGACTAGTTAGTTGATAATTGTGATGTGTGCTCTGTGAAGAGTGTTTGAGGTAGTGTGCTTGTTCTGTGTATGTGATTGTTGTGTGAGCGAGAATGGAATGATTGTGAGGAGGGAGAAATTGAATGAGACAGAATTGCCAACGGAAGTAGATGTTGACAATGCTTAGTGCAAAGAATATGAGACGAATTGCTGAGAGCCGGTATATCACAAAGTAGAAGAGCAGTGCTGTATAGTGGCATAGAACTCGAGTTTCCAACCATATATCGTATGGTGATGCAAGACAAATCTGTAATACAAACAAGCATTACTTGATGGAGCAGTGAACATGCTGAATTTGTTAAAGGTAAGCATATTTGAGGTTTATTATTGTATGTATGCAGTGTTGTGGAATTCTTTCTAGTAATTTTAGATCATGATAATGTTTGATGAGGATATGTTCTATTGGAGATGGAATTGGAAATGGAAGTGAAGATGGGGCAGCATTTGTTGTGAAGTGAAAGAGCAAATGGTTATTGGTATGGACTACTTACTTATTTATGTGCTAACTTAGGTATTTATTTGCTGATTAATATATAGGGGGTATGAGTTGTAGTTGTAGTTAGTTGATAGCTGTCTGTAGGTACTGTATGTAGTAGTAGCAGATAAGACTAGTTAGTTGATAATTGTGATGTGTGCTCTGTGAAGTGTGGTTGAGGTAGTGTGCTTGTTCTGTGTATGTGATTGTTGTTTGAGCGAGAATGGAATGATTGTGAGGAGAGAGAAATGGAATGAGAAAGAATCGGCCACGGTAGTAGATGTTGACGATGCATAGTGCAAAGACTATGAGAAGAATTGCTGATAATCCGTAATTCACAAAGTAGAAGAGCACTGCTGTATGGTGGCATTGAACTCGAGTTTCTTACCATATTTCGAATGGTGATGCAAGACGAATCTGTAATACAAGAAAGCATTACTTGATGGAGCAGTGAATAAGCTGAATGTTTTAGAGGTAAGCATATTTGAGTTGTATTATTGTATGTATGCAGTGTTGTGGACATCTTTCTAGTAATTTTAGATCATGATAATGTTTGAGGAGGATATGTTCTATTGGAGATGGAACTGGAGATGGAAGAGAAGACGGGGCAGCATTTGTTGTGAAGTGAAAGAGCAAATGGTTATTGGTATGGACTACTTACTTATTTATGTGCTAACTTAGGTATTTATTTCCTGATTAATATATAGGGGGTATGAGTTGTAGTTGTAGTTAGTTGATAGCTGTCTGTAGGTACTGTATGTAGTAGTAGCAGATAAGACTAGTTAGTTGATAGTTGTGATCTGTGCTCTGTGAAGTGTGTTTGAGGTAGTGTGCTTGTTCTGTGTGTGTGATTGTTGTGTGAGCGAGAGTGGAATGATTGTGAGGAGAGAGAAATTGAATGAGACAGAATTGCCAACGGAAGTAGATGTTGACGATGCTTAGTGCAAAGAATATGAGAAGAATTGCTGAGAGCCGGTATATCACAAAGTAGAAGAGCAGTGCTGTATGGTGGCATAGAACTCGAGTTTCTTACCATATATCGTATGGTGATGCAAGACAAATCTGTAATACAAACAAGCATTACTTGATGGAGCAGTGAAAATGCTGAATTTGTTAAAGGTAAGCATATTTGAGGTTTATTATTGTATGTATGCAGTGTTGTGGAATTCTTTCTAGTAATTTTAGATCATGATAATGTTTGAGGAGGATATGTTCTATTGGAGATGGAATTGGAAATGGAAGTGAAGATGGGGCAGCATTTGTTGTGAAGTGAAAGAGCAAATGGTTATTGGTATGGACTACTTACTTATTTATGTGCTAATTTAGTTATTTATTTGCTGATTAATATATAGGGGGTATGAGTTGTAGTTGTAGTTAGTTGATAGCTGTCTGTAGGTACTGTATGTAGTAGTAGCAGATAAGACTAGTTAGTTGATAGTTCTGATATGTGCTCTGTGAAGTGTGTTTGAGGTGTTGTGCTTGTTTTCTGTTTGTGATTGTTGTTTGAGCGAGAGTGGAATGATTGTGAGGAGAGAGAAATGGCATGAGACAGAATTGGCAACGGAAGTAGATGTTGACAATGCTTAGCAAAGAATATGAGACGAATTACTGAGAGCCGGTATATCACAAAGTAGAAGAGCAGTGCTGTAGGGTGGCATAGAACTCGAGTTTCTTACCATATATCGTATGGTGAAGCAAGACAAATCTGTAATACAAACAAGCATTACTTGATGGAGCAGTGAACATGCTGAACTTGTTAAAGGTAAGCATATTTGAGGTTTATTATTGTATGTATGCAGTGTTGTGGAATTCTTTCTAGTAATTTTAGATCATGATAATGTTTGAGGAGGATATGTTCTATTGGAGATGGAATTGGAAATGGAAGTGAAGATGGAGCCGCATTTGTTGTGAAGTGAAAGAGCAAATGGTTATTGGTATGGACTACTTACTTATTTATGTGCTAATTTAGTTATCTATTTGCTGATTAATATATTGGGGGTATGAGTTGTAGTTGTAGTTAGTTGATAGCTGTCAGAAAGTACTGTATGTAGTAGTAGCAGATAAGACTAGTTAGTTGATAATTGTGATGTGTGCTCTGTGAAGTGTGTTTGAGGTAGTGTGCTTGTTCTTTGTATGTGATTGTTGTTTGAGCGAGAGTGGAATGATTGTGAGGAGAGAGAAATTGAATGAGACAGAATTGCCAACGGAAGTAGATGTTGACAATGCTTAGTGCAAAGAATATGAGACGAATTGCTGAGAGCCGGTATATCACAAAGTAGAAGAGCAGTGCTGTATGGTGGCATAGAACTCGAGTTTCTTACCATATATCGTATGGTGATGCAAGACAAATCTGTAATACAAACAAGCATTACTTGATGGAGTTGTGAAAATGCTGAATGTGTTAGAGGTAAGCATATTTGAGGTTTATTATTGTATGTATGCAGTGTTGTGGAATTCTTTCTAGTAATTGTAGATCATGATAATGTTTGAGGAGGATATGTTCTATTGGAGATGGAATTGGAAATGGAAGTGAAGATGGGGCAGCATTTGTTGTGAAGTGAAAGAGCAAATGGTTATTGGTATGGACTACTTACTTATCTATGTGCTAATTTAGATATCTATTTGCTGATTAATATATTGGGGCTATGAGTTGTAGTTGTAGTTAGTTGATAGCTGTCAGAAAGTACTGTATGTAGTAGTAGCAGATAAGACTAGTTAGTTGATAATTGTGATGTGTGCTCTGTGAAGTGTGTTTGAGGTAGTGTGCTTCTTCTGTGTATGTGATTGTTGTTTGAGCGAGAATGGAATGATTGTGAGGAGAGAGAAATGGAATGAGAAAGAATCGGCCACGGTAGTAGATGTTGACGATGCATAGTGCAAAGACTATGAGACGAATTGCTGATAACCCGTAAGTCACAAAGTAGAAGAGCACTGCTGTATGGTGGCATTGAACTCGAGTTTCTTACCATATTTCGAATGGTGATGCAAGACAAATCTGTAATACAAGAAAGCACTACTTGATGGAGCAGTGAATAAGCTGAGTGTTTTAGAGGTAATCATATATGATTTTTATTATTGTATGTATGCAGTGTTGTGGAATTCTTTCTAGTAATTTTAGATCATGATAATGTTTGAGGAGGATATGTTCTATTGGATATGGAACTGGAGATGGAAGTGAAGATGGGGCAGCATTTGTTGTGAAGTGAAAGAGCAAATGGTTATTGGTATGGACTACTTACTTATCTATGTGCTAATTTAGATATCTATTTGCTGATTAATATATTGGGGCTATGAGTTGTAGTTGTAGTTAGTTGATAGCTGTCAGTAAGTACTGTATGTAGTAGTAGCAGATAAGACTAGTTAGTTGATAATTGTGATCTGTGCTCTGTGAAGTGTGTTTGAGGTAGTGTGCTTGTTCTGTGTATGTGATTGTTGTGTGAGCGAGAGTGGAATGATTGTGAGGAGAGAGAAATTGAATGAGACAGAATTGGCAACGGAAGTAGATGTTGACGATGCATAGTGCAAAGAATATGAGACGAATTGCTGAGAGCCGCTATATCACAAAGTAGAAGAGCAGTGCTGTATGGTGGCATAGAACTCGAGTTTCTTACCATATATCGTATGGTGATGCAAGACAAATCTGTAATACAAACAAGCATTACTTGATGGAGCAGTGAAAATGCTGAATTTGTTAAAGGTAAGCATATTTGAGGTTTATTATTGTATGTATGCAGTGTTGTGGAATTCTTTCTAGTAATTTTAGATCATGATAATGTTTGAGGAGGATATGTTCTATTGGAGATGGAATTGGAAATGGAAGTGAAGATGGGGCAGCATTTGTTGTGAAGTGAAAGAGCAAATGGTTATTGGTATGGACTACTTACTTATTTATGTGCTAATTTAGTTATTTATTTGCTAATTAATATATAGGGGGTATGAGTTGTAGTTGTAGTTAGTTGATAGCTGTCAGTAAGTACTGTATGTAGTAGTAGCAGATAAGACTAGTTAGTTGATAATTGTGATGTGTGCTCTGTGAAGTGTGTTTGAGGTAGTGTGCTTGTTCTGTGTATGTGATTGTTGTTTGAGCGAGAATGGAATGATTGTGAGGAGAGAGAAATGGAATGAGAAAGAATCGGCCACGGTAGTAGATGTTGACGATGCATAGTGCAAAGACTATGAGACGAATTGCTGATAACCCGTAATTTACAAAGTAGAAGAGCACTGCTGTATGGTGGCATTGAACTCGAGTTTCTTACCATATTTCAAATGGTGATGCAAGACAAATCTGTAATACAAGAAAGCACTACTTGATGGAGCAGTGAATAAGCTGAGTGTTTTAGAGGTAATCATATATGATTTTTATTATTGTATGTATGCAGTGTTGTGGAATTCTTTCTAGTAATTTTAGATCATGATAATGTTTGAGGAGGATATGTTCTATTGGAGATGGAATTGGAAATGGAAGTGAAGATGGGGCAGCATTTGTTGTGAAGTGAAAGAGCAAATGGTTATTGGTATGGACTACTTACTTATTTATGTGCTACTTTAGATATCTATTTGCTGATTAATATATTGGGGCTATGAGTTGTAGTTGTAGTTAGTTGATAGCTGTCAGTAAGTACTGTATGTAGTAATAGCAGATAAGACTAGTTAGTTGATAATTGTGATGTGTGCTCTGTGAAGTGTGTTTGAGGTAGTGTGCTTGTTCTGTGTATGTGATTGTTGTGTGAGCGAGAGTGGAATGATTGTGAGGAGAGAGAAATTGAATGAGACAGAATTGCCAAGGGAAGTAGATGTTGACAATGCTTAGTGCAAAGAATATGAGACGAATTGCTGAGAGCCGCTATATCACAAAGTAGAAGAGCAGTGCTGTATGGTGGCATAGAACTCGAGTTTCCAACCATATATCGTATGGTGATGCAAGACAAATCTGTAATACAAACAAGCATTACTTGATGGAGTAGTGAAAATGCTGAATTTGTTAAAGGTAAGCATATTTGGGGTGTATTATTGTATGTATGGAGTGTTGTGGACATCTTTCTAGTAATTTTAGATCATGATAATGTTTGAGGAGGATATGTTCTATTGGAGATGGAATTGGAAATGGAAGTGAAGATGGGGCAGCATTTGTTGTGAAGTGAAAGAGCAAATGGTTATTGGTATGGACTACTTACTTATTTATGTGCTAATTTAGTTATTTATTTGCTAATTAATATATAGGGGGTATGAGTTATAGTTGTAGTTAGTTGATAGCTGTCTGTAGGTACTGTATGTAGTAGTAGCAGATAAGACTAGTTAGTTGATAATTGTGATGTGTGCTCTGTGAAGTGTGTTTGAGGTAGTGTGCTTGTTCTGTGTATGTGATTGTTGTTTGAGCGAAAGTGGAATGATTGTGAGGAGAGAGAAATGGAATGAGAAAGAATTGGCCACGGAAGTAGATGTTGACGATGCATAGTGCAAAGACTATGAGACGAATTGCTGATAATCCGTAACTCACAAAGTAGAAGAGCACTGCTGTATGGTGGCATTGAACTCGAGTTTCTTACCATATTTCGAATGGCGATGCAAGACGAATCTGTAATACAAGAAAGCATTACTTGATGGAGCAGTGAATAAGCTGAATGTTGTAGAGGTAAGCATATATGATTTTTATTATTGTATGTATGCAGTGTTGTGGAATTCTTTCTAGTAATTTTAGGTCATGATAATGTTTGAGGAGGATATGTTCTATTGGAGATGGAATTGGAAATGGAAGTGAAGATGGGGCAGCATTTGTTGTGAAGTGAAAGAGCAAATGGTTATTGGTATGGACTACTTACTTATTTATGTGCTAATTTAGTTATTTATTTGCTGATTAATATATAGGGAGTATGAGTTGTAGTTGTAGTTAGTTGATAGCTGTCTGTAGGTACTGTATGTAGTAGTAGCAGATAAGACTAGTTCGTTGATAGTTCTGATATGTGCTCTGTGAAGTGTGTTTGAGGTGTTGTGCTTGTTTTCTGTTTGTGATTGTTGTTTGAGCGAGAGTGGAATGATTGTGAGGAGAGAGAAATGGAATGAGACAGAATTGCCAACGGAAGTAGATGTTGACGAAGCATAGTGCAAAGAATATACGAAGAATTGCTGAGAGCCGCTATATCACAAAGTAGAAGAGCACTGCTGTATGGTGGCACTGAACTCGAGTTTCTTACCATATTCCGTGTGGTGCTGCAATACGAATCTGTAATACAAGAAAGCATTACTTGATGGAGCAGTGAATAAGCTGAATGTTTTAGAGGTAAGCATATTTGAGTTGTATTATTGTATGTATGCAGTGTTGTGGAATTCTTTCTAGTAATTTTAGATCATGATAATGTTTGATGAGGATATGTTCTATTGGAGATGGAATTGGAAATGGAAGTGAAAATGGGGCAGCATTTGTTGTGAAGTGAAAGAGCAAATGGTTATTGGTATGGACTACTTACTTATTTATGTGCTAATTTAGTTATTTATTTGCTAATTAATATATAGGGGGTATGAGTTGTAGTTGTAGTTAGTTGATAGCTGTCAGTAAGTACTGTATGTAGTAGTAGCAGATAAGACTAGTTAGTTGATAATTGTGATGTGTGCTCTGTGAAGTGTGTTTGAGGTAGTGTGCTTGTTCTGTGTATGTGATTGTTGTTTGAGCGAGAATGGAATGATTGTGAGGAGAGAGAAATGGAATGAGAAAGAATCGGCCACGGTAGTAGATGTTGACGATGCATAGTGCAAAGACTATGAGACGAATTGCTGATAACCCGTAATTTACAAAGTAGAAGAGCAGTGCTGTATGGTGGCATAGAACTCGAGTTTCTTACCATATATCGTATGGTGATGCAAGACAAATCTGTAATACAAACAAGCATTACTTGATGGAGCAGTGAATAAGCTGAATGTTGTAGAGGTAAGCATATATGATTTTTATTATTGTATGTATGCAGTGTTGTGGACATCTTTCTAGTAATTTTAGATCATGATAATGTTTGAGGAGGATATGTTCTATTGGAGATGGAATTGGAAATGGAAGTGAAGATGGGGCAGCATTTGTTGTGAAGTGAAAGAGCAAATGGTTATTGGTATGGACTACTTACTTATTTATGTGCTAACTTAGGTGTTTATTTGCTGATTAATATATAGGGGGTATGAGTTGTAGTTGTAGTTAGTTGATAGCTGTCTGTAGGTACTGTATGTAGTAGTAGCAGATAAGACTAGTTAGTTGATAATTGTGATGTGTGCTCTGTGAAGTGTGTTTGAGGTAGTGTGCTTGTTCTGTGTATGTGATTGTTGTTTGAGCGAGAGTGGAATGATTGTGAGGAGAGAGAAATTGAATGAGACAGAATTGCCAACGGAAGTAGATGTTGACAATGCTTAGTGCAAAGAATATGAGACGAATTGCTGAGAGCCGGTATATCACAAAGTAGAAGAGCAGTGCTGTATGGTGGCATAGAACTCGAGTTTCTTCCCATATATCGTATGGTGATGCAAGACAAATCTGTAATACAACCAAGCATTACTTGATGGAGTAGTGAAAATGCTGAATTTGTTAGAGGTAAGCATATTTGAGGTTTATTATTGTATGTATGCAGTGTTGTGGAATTCTTTCTAGTAATTTTAGATCATGATAATGTTTGAGGAGGATATGTTCTATTGGAGATGGAATTGGAAATGGAAGTGAAGATGGGGCAGCATTTGTTGTGAAGTGAAAGAGCAAATGGTTATTGGTATGGACTACTTACTTATTTATGTGCTAATGTAGTTATTTATTTGCTGATTAATATATAGGGGGTATGAGTTGTAGTTGTAGTTAGTTGATAGCTGTCAGTAAGTACTGTATGTAGTAGTAGCAGATAAGACTAGTTAGTTGATAATTGTGATGCGTGCTCTGTGAAGTGTGTTTGAGGTAGTGTGCTTCTTCTGTGTATGTGATTGTTGTTTGAGCGAGAATGGAATGATTGTGAGGAGAGAGAAATGGAATGAGAAAGAATCGGCCACGGTAGTAGATGTTGACGATGCATAGTGCAAAGACTATGAGACGAATTGCTGATAACCCGTACTTTACAAAGTAGAAGAGCACTGCTGTATGGTGGCATTGAACTCGAGTTTCTTACCATATTTCGAATGGTGATGCAAGACAAATCTGTAATACAAGAAAGCATTACTTGATGGAGCAGTGAATAAGCTGAATGTTGTAGAGGTAAGCATATATGATTTTTATTATTGTATGTATGCAGTGTTGTGGAATTCTTTCTAGTAATTTTAGATCATGATAATGTTTGAGGAGGATATGTTCTATTGGAGATGGAATTGGAAATGGAAGTGAAGATGGGGCAGCATTTGTTGTGAAGTGAAAGAGCAAATGGTTATTGGTATGGACTACTTACTTATTTATGTGCTAATTTAGATATCTATTTGCTGATTAATATATTGGGGCTATGAGTTGTAGTTGTAGTTAGTTGATAGCTGTCAGTAAGTACTGTATGTAGTAGTAGCAGATAAGACTAGTTAGTTGATAATTGTGATCTGTGCTCTGTGAAGTGTGTTTGAGGTAGTGTGCTTGTTCTGTGTGTGTGATTGTTGTGTGAGCGAGAGTGGAATGATTGTGAGGAGAGAGAAATTGAATGAGACAGAATTGCCAACGGAAGTAGATGTTGACAATGCTTAGTGCAAAGAATATGAGAAGAATTGCTGAGAGCCGGTATATCACAAAGTAGAAGAGCAGTGCTGTATGGTGGCATAGAACTCGAGTTTCTTACCATATATCGTATGGTGATGCAAGACAAATCTGTAATACAAACAAGCATTACTTGATGGAGCAGTGAAAATGCTGAATTTGTTAAAGGTAAGCATATTTGAGGTTTATTATTGTATGTATGCAGTGTTGTGGAATTCTTTCTAGTAATTTTAGATCATGATAATGTTTGAGGAGGATATGTTCTATTGGAGATGGAATTGGAAATGGAAGTGAAGATGGGGCAGCATTTGTTGTGAAGTGAAAGAGCAAATGGTTATTGGTATGGACTACTTACTTATTTATGTGCTAATTTAGTTATTTATTTGCTAATTAATATATAGGGGGTATGAGTTGTAGTTGTAGTTAGTTGATAGCTGTCTGTAGGTACTGTATGTAGTAGTAGCAGATAAGACTAGTTAGTTGATAATTGTGATGTGTGCTCTGTGAAGTGTGTTTGAGGTAGTGTGCTTGTTCTGTGTATGTGATTGTTGTTTGAGCGAAAGTGGAATGATTGTGAGGAGAGAGAAATGGAATGAGACAGAATTGGCAACGGAAGTAGATGTTGACGATGCATAGTGCAAAGAATATTAGACGAATTGCTGAGAGCCGCTATATCACAAAGTAGAAGAGCACTGCTGTATGGTGGCACTGAACTCGAGTTTCTTACCATATTCCGTGTGGTGATGCAATACGAATCTGTAATACAAGAAAGCATTACTTGATGGAGCAGTGAATAAGCTGAATGGTTTAGAGGTAAGCATATGTGAGTTGTATTATTGTACGTATGGAGTGTTGTAGACATCTTTCTAGTAATTTTAGATCATGATAATGTTTGAGGAGGATATGTTCTATTGGAGATGGAACTGGAGATGGAAGTGAAGATGGGGCAGCATTTGTTGTGAAGTGAAAGAGCAAATGGTTATTGGTATGGACTACTTACTTATTTATGTGCTAAGTCAGTTATCTATTTGCTGATTAATATTGTGGGGGCAAGAGTTGTAGTTGTAGTTAGTTGATAGCTGTCTGTAGGTACTGTATGTAGTAGTAGCAGATAAGACTAGTTAGTTGATAATTGTGATGTGTGCTCTGTGAAGTGTGTTTGAGGTAGTGTGCTTCTTCTGTGTATGTGATTGTTGTTTGAGCGAGAATGGAATGATTGTGAGGAGAGAGAAATGGAATGAGAAAGAATCGGCCACGGTAGTAGATGTTGACGATGCATAGTGCAAAGACTATGAGACGAATTGCTGATAACCCGTAATTTACAAAGTAGAAGAGCACTGCTGTATGGTGGCAGTGAACTCGAGTTTCTTACCATATTTCAAATGGTGATGCAAGACAAATCTGTAATACAAGAAAGCACTACTTGATGGAGCAGTGAATAAGCTGAGTGTTTTAGAGGTAATCATATATGATTTTTATTATTGTATGTATGCAGTGTTGTGGAATTCTTTCTAGTAATTTTAGATCATGATAATGTTTGAGGAGGATATGTTCTATTGGAGATGGAATTGGAAATGGAAGTGAAGATGGGGCAGCATTTGTTGTGAAGTGAAAGAGCAAATGGTTATTGGTATGGACTACTTACTTATTTATGTGCTACTTTAGATATCTATTTGCTGATTAATATATTGGGGCTATGAGTTGTAGTTGTAGTTAGTTGATAGCTGTCAGTAAGTACTGTATGTAGTAGTAGCAGATAAGACTAGTTAGTTGATAATTGTGATGTGTGCTCTGTGAAGTGTGTTTGAGGTAGTGTGCTTGTTCTGTGTATGTGATTGTTGTGTGAGCGAGAGTGGAATGATTGTGAGGAGAGAGAAATTGAATGAGACAGAATTGCCAACGGAAGTAGATGTTGACAATGCATAGTGCAGAGAATATGAGACGAATTGGTGAGAGCCGGTATATCACAAAGTAGAAGAGCAGTGCTGTATGGTGGCATAGAACTCGAGTTTCCAACCATATATCGTATGGTGATGCAAGACAAATCTGTAATACAAACAAGCATTACTTGATGGAGCAGTGAAAATGCTGAATTTGTTAAAGGTAAGCATATTTGAGGTTTATTATTGTATGTATGCAGTGTTGTGGAATTCTTTCTAGTAATTTTAGATCATGATAATGTTTGAGGAGGATATGTTCTATTGGAGATGGAATTGGAAATGGAAGTGAAGATGGGGCAGCATTTGTTGTGAAGTGAAAGAGCAAATGGTTATTGGTATGGACTACTTACTTATTTATGTGCTAATTTAGTTATTTATTTGCTAATTAATATATAGGGGGTATGAGTTGTAGTTGTAGTTAGTTGATAGCTGTCTGTAGGTACTGTATGTAGTAGTAGCAGATAAGACTAGTTAGTTGATAATTGTGATGTGTGCTCTGTGAAGTGTGTTTGAGGTAGTGTGCTTGTTCTGTGTATGTGATTGTTGTTTGAGCGAAAGTGGAATGATTGTGAGGAGAGAGAAATGGAATGAGAAAGAATTGGCCACGGAAGTAGATGTTGACGATGCATAGTGCAAAGACTATGAGACGAATTGCTGATAATCCGTAACTCACAAAGTAGAAGAGCACTGCTGTATGGTGGCATTGAACTCGAGTTTCTTACCATATTTCGAATGGTGATGCAAGACGAATCTGTAATACAAGAAAGCATTACTTGATGGAGCAGTGAATAAGCTGAATGTTGTAGAGGTAGGTATATATGATTTTTATTATTGTATGTATGCAGTGTTGTGGAATTCTTTCTAGTAATTTTAGGTCATGATAATGTTTGAGGAGGATATGTTCTATTGGAGATGGAATTGGAAATGGAAGTGAAGATGGGGCAGCATTTGTTGTGAAGTGAAAGAGCAAATGGTTATTGGTATGGACTACTTACTTATTTATGTGCTAATTTAGTTATTTATTTGCTGATTAATATATAGGGAGTATGAGTTGTAGTTGTAGTTAGTTGATAGCTGTCTGTAGGTACTGTATGTAGTAGTAGCAGATAAGACTAGTTCGTTGATAGTTCTGATATGTGCTCTGTGAAGTGTGTTTGAGGTGTTGTGCTTGTTTTCTGTTTGTGATTGTTGTTTGAGCGAGAGTGGAATGATTGTGAGGAGAGAGAAATGGAATGAGACAGAATTGCCAACGGAAGTAGATGTTGACGAAGCATAGTGCAAGGAATATACGAAGAATTGCTGAGAGCCGCTATATCACAAAGTAGAAGAGCACTGCTGTATGGTGGCACTGAACTCGAGTTTCTTACCATATTCCGTGTGGTGATGCAATACGAATCTGTAATACAAGAAAGCATTACTTGATGGAGCAGTGAATAAGCTGAATGTTTTAGAGGTAAGCATATTTGAGTTGTATTATTGTATGTATGCAGTGTTGTGGAATTCTTTCTAGTAATTTTAGATCATGATAATGTTTGATGAGGATATGTTCTATTGGAGATGGAATTGGAAATGGAAGTGAAGATGGGGCAGCATTTGTTGTGAAGTGAAAGAGCAAATGGTTATTGGTATGGACTACTTACTTATTTATGTGCTAATTTAGTTATTTATTTGCTAATTAATATATAGGGGGTATGAGTTGTAGTTGTAGTTAGTTGATAGCTGTCAGTAAGTACTGTATGTAGTAGTAGCAGATAAGACTAGTTAGTTGATAATTGTGATGTGTGCTCTGTGAAGTGTGTTTGAGGTAGTGTGCTTGTTCTGTGTATGTGATTGTTGTTTGAGCGAGAATGGAATGATTGTGAGGAGAGAGAAATGGAATGAGAAAGAATCGGCCACGGTAGTAGATGTTGACGATGCATAGTGCAAAGACTATGAGACGAATTGCTGATAACCCGTAATTTACAAAGTAGAAGAGCACTGCTGTATGGTGGCATTGAACTCGAGTTTCTTACCATATTTCGAATGGTGATGCAAGACAAATCTGTAATACAAGAAAGTATTACTTGATGGAGCAGTGAATAAGCTGAATGTTGTAGAGGTAAGCATATATGATTTTTATTATTGTATGTATGCAGTGTTGTGGACATCTTTCTAGTAATTTTAGATCATGATAATGTTTGAGGAGGATATGTTCTATTGGAGATGGAATTGGAAATGGAAGTGAAGATGGGGCAGCATTTGTTGTGAAGTGAAAGAGCAAATGGTTATTGGTATGGACTACTTACTTATTTATGTGCTAATTTAGATATCTATTTGCTGATTAATATATTGGGGCTATGAGTTGTAGTTGTAGTTAGTTGATAGCTGTCAGTAAGTACTGTATGTAGTAGTAGCAGATAAGACTAGTTAGTTGATAATTGTGATCTGTGCTCTGTGAAGTGTGTTTGAGGTAGTGTGCTTGTTCTGTGTGTGTGATTGTTGTGTGAGCGAGAGTGGAATGATTGTGAGGAGAGAGAAATTGAATGAGACAGAATTGCCAAGGGAAGTAGATGTTGACAATGCTTAGTGCAAAGAATATGAGACGAATTGCTGAGAGCCGGTATATCACAAAGTAGAAGAGCAGTGCTGTATGGTGGCATAGAACTCGAGTTTCTTCCCATATATCGTATGGTGATGCAAGACAAATCTGTAATACAACCAAGCATTACTTGATGGAGTAGTGAAAATGCTGAATTTGTTAGAGGTAAGCATATTTGAGGTTTATTATTGTATGTATGCAGTGTTGTGGAATTCTTTCTAGTAATTTTAGATCATGATAATGTTTGAGGAGGATATGTTCTATTGGAGATGGAATTGGAAATGGAAGTGAAGATGGGGCAGCATTTGTTGTGAAGTGAAAGAGCAAATGGTTATTGGTATGGACTACTTACTTATTTATGTGCTAATGTAGTTATTTATTTGCTGATTAATATATAGGGGGTATGAGTTGTAGTTGTAGTTAGTTGATAGCTGTCAGTAAGTACTGTATGTAGTAGTAGCAGATTAGACTAGTTAGTTGATAATTGTGATGTGTGCTCTGTGAAGTGTGTTTGAGGTAGTGTGCTTCTTCTGTGTATGTGATTGTTGTTTGAGCGAGAATGGAATGATTGTGAGGAGAGAGAAATGGAATGAGAAAGAATCGGCCACGGTAGTAGATGTTGACGATGCATAGTGCAAAGACTATGAGACGAATTGCTGATAACCCGTAATTTACAAAGTAGAAGAGCACTGCTGTATGGTGGCATTGAACTCGAGTTTCTTACCATATTTCGAATGGTGATGCAAGACAAATCTGTAATACAAGAAAGCATTACTTGATGGAGCAGTGAATAAGCTGAATGTTGTAGAGGTAAGCATATATGATGTTTATTATTGTATGTATGCAGTGTTGTGGAATTCTTTCTAGTAATTTTAGATCATGATAATGTTTGAGGAGGATATGTTCTATTGGAGATGGAATTGGAAATGGAAGTGAAGATGGGGCAGCATTTGTTGTGAAGTGAAAGAGCAAATGGTTATTGGTATGGACTACTTACTTATTTATGTGCTAATTTAGATATCTATTTGCTGATTAATATATTGGGGCTATGAGTTGTAGTTGTAGTTAGTTGATAGCTGTCAGTAAGTACTGTATGTAGTAGTAGCAGATAAGACTAGTTAGTTGATAATTGTGATCTGTGCTCTGTGAAGTGTGTTTGAGGTAGTGTGCTTGTTCTGTGTGTGTGATTGTTGTGTGAGCGAGAGTGGAATGATTGTGAGGAGAGAGAAATTGAATGAGACAGAATTGCCAACGGAAGTAGATGTTGACAATGCTTAGTGCAAAGAATATGAGAAGAAGTGCTGAGAGCCGGTATATCACAAAGTAGAAGAGCAGTGCTGTATGGTGGCATAGAACTCGAGTTTCTTACCATATATCGTATGGTGATGCAAGACAAATCTGTAATACAATCAAGCATTACTTGATGGAGCAGTGAAAATGCTGAATTTGTTAAAGGTAAGCATATTTGAGGTTTATTATTGTATGTATGCAGTGTTGTGGAATTCTTTCTAGTAATTTTAGATCATGATAATGTTTGAGGAGGATATGTTCTATTGGAGATGGAATTGGAAATGGAAGTGAAGATGGGGCAGCATTTGTTGTGAAGTGAAAGAGCAAATGGTTATTGGTATGGACTACTTACTTATTTATGTGCTAATGTAGTTATTTATTTGCTGATTAATATATAGGGGGTATGAGTTGTAGTTGTAGTTAGTTGATAGCTGTCAGTAAGTACTGTATGTAGTAGTAGCAGATAAGACTAGTTAGTTGATAATTGTGATGTGTGCTCTGTGAAGTGTGTTTGAGGTAGTGTGCTTCTTCTGTGTATGTGATTGTTGTTTGAGCGAGAATGGAATGATTGTGAGGAGAGAGAAATGGAATGAGAAAGAATCGGCCACGGTAGTAGATGTTGACGATGCATAGTGCAAAGACTATGAGACGAATTGCTGATAACCCGTAATTTACAAAGTAGAAGAGCACTGCTGTATGGTGGCATTGAACTCGAGTTTCTTACCATATTTCGAATGGTGATGCAAGACAAATCTGTAATACAAGAAAGTATTACTTGATGGAGCAGTGAATAAGCTGAATGTTGTAGAGGTAAGCATATATGATGTTTATTATTGTATGTATGCAGTGTTGTGGAATTCTATCTAGTAATTTTAGATCATGATAATGTTTGAGGAGGATATGTTCTATTGGAGATGGAATTGGAAATGGAAGTGAAGATGGGGCAGCATTTGTTGTGAAGTGAAAGAGCAAATGGTTATTGGTATGGACTACTTACTTATTTATGTGCTAATTTAGATATCTATTTGCTGATTAATATATTGGGGCTATGAGTTGTAGTTGTAGTTAGTTGATAGCTGTCAGTAAGTACTGTATGTAGTAGTAGCAGATAAGACTAGTTAGTTGATAATTGTGATCTGTGCTCTGTGAAGTGTGTTTGAGGTAGTGTGCTTGTTCTGTGTGTGTGATTGTTGTGTGAGCGAGAGTGGAATGATTGTGAGGAGAGAGAAATTGAATGAGACAGAATTGCCAACGGAAGTAGATGTTGACAATGCTTAGTGCAAAGAATATGAGAAGAATTGCTGAGAGCCGGTATATCACAAAGTAGAAGAGCAGTGCTGTATGGTGGCATAGAACTCGAGTTTCTTACCATATATCGTATGGTGATGCAAGACAAATCTGTAATACAATCAAGCATTACTTGATGGAGCAGTGAAAATGCTGAATTTGTTAAAGGTAAGCATATTTGAGGTTTATTATTGTATGTATGCAGTGTTGTGGAATTCTTTCTAGTAATTTTAGATCATGATAATGTTTGAGGAGGATATGTTCTATTGGAGATGGAATTGGAAATGGAAGTGAAGATGGGGCAGCATTTGTTGTGAAGTGAAAGAGCAAATGGTTATTGGTATGGACTACTTACTTATTTATGTGCTAATGTAGTTATTTATTTGCTGATTAATATATAGGGGGTATGAGTTGTAGTTGTAGTTAGTTGATAGCTGTCAGTAAGTACTGTATGTAGTAGTAGCAGATAAGACTAGTTAGTTGATAATTGTGATGTGTGCTCTGTGAAGTGTGTTTGAGGTAGTGTGCTTCTTCTGTGTATGTGATTGTTGTTTGAGCGAGAATGGAATGATTGTGAGGAGAGAGAAATGGAATGAGAAAGAATCGGCCACGGTAGTAGATGTTGACGATGCATAGTGCAAAGACTATGAGACGAATTGCTGATAACCCGTAATTTACAAAGTAGAAGAGCACTGCTGTATGGTGGCATTGAACTCGAGTTTCTTACCATATTTCGAATGGTGATGCAAGACAAATCTGTAATACAAGAAAGCATTACTTGATGGAGCAGTGAATAAGCTGAATGTTGTAGAGGTAAGCATATATGATTTTTATTATTGTATGTATGCAGTGTTGTGGAATTCTTTCTAGTAATTTTAGATCATGATAATGTTTGAGGAGGATATGTTCTATTGGAGATGGAATTGGAAATGGAAGTGAAGATGGGGCAGCATTTGTTGTGAAGTGAAAGAGCAAATGGTTATTGGTATGGACTACTTACTTATTTATGTGCTAATTTAGATATCTATTTGCTGATTAATATATTGGGGCTATGAGTTGTAGTTGTAGTTAGTTGATAGCTGTCAGTAAGTACTGTATGTAGTAGTAGCAGATAAGACTAGTTAGTTGATAATTGTGATCTGTGCTCTGTGAAGTGTGTTTGAGGTAGTGTGCTTGTTCTGTGTGTGTGATTGTTGTGTGAGCGAGAGTGGAATGATTGTGAGGAGAGAGAAATTGAATGAGACAGAATTGCCAACGGAAGTAGATGTTGACAATGCTTAGTGCAAAGAATATGAGAAGAATTGCTGAGAGCCGGTATATCACAAAGTAGAAGAGCAGTGCTGTATGGTGGCATAGAACTCGAGTTTCTTACCATATATCGTATGGTGATGCATGACAAATCTGTAATACAAACAAGCATTACTTGATGGAGCAGTGAAAATGCTGAATTTGTTAAAGGTAAGCATATTTGAGGTTTATTATTGTATGTATGCAGTGTTGTGGAATTCTTTCTAGTAATTTTAGATCATGATAATGTTTGAGGAGGATATGTTCTATTGGAGATGGAATTGGAAATGGAAGTGAAGATGGGGCAGCATTTGTTGTGAAGTGAAAGAGCAAATGGTTATTGGTATGGACTACTTACTTATCTTTGTGCTAATGTAGTTATTTATTTGCTGATTAATATATAGGGGGTATGAGTTGTAGTTGTAGTTAGTTGATAGCTGTCAGTAAGTACTGTATGTAGTAGTAGCAGATAAGACTAGTTAGTTGATAATTGTGATGTGTGCTCTGTGAAGTGTGTTTGAGGTAGTGTGCTTGTTCTGTGTATGTGATTGTTGTTTGAGCGAGAATGGAATGATTGTGAGGAGAGAGAAATGGAATGAGAAAGAATCGGCCACGGTAGTAGATGTTGACGATGCATAGTGCAAAGACTATGAGACGAATTGCTGATAACCCGTACTTCACAAAGTAGAAGAGCACTGCTGTATGGTGGCATTGAACTCGAGTTTCTTACCATATTTCGAATGGTGATGCAAGACAAATCTGTAATACAAGAAAGCATTACTTGATGGAGCAGTGAATAAGCTGAATGTTGTAGAGGTAAGGATATATGATTTTTATTATTGTATGTATGCAGTGTTGTGGAATTCTTTCTAGTAATTTTAGATCATGATAATGTTTGAGGAGGATATGTTCTATTGGAGATGGAATTGGAAATGGAAGTGAAGATGGGGCAGCATTTGTTGTGAAGTGAAAGAGCATATGGTGATTGGTACGGACTACTTACTTAGTTATGTGCTAATTTAGATATCTCTTTGCTGATTAATATTTTGGGGGTATGAGTTGTAGTTGTAGTTAGTTGATAGCTGTCTGTAGGTACTATATATAGTAGTAGCAGATAAGACTAGTTAGTTGATAATGGTGATGTGTGCTCTGAAAAGAGTGTTTGAGGTAGTGTGCTTGTTCTGTGTATGTGATTGTTGTTTGAGCGAGAGTGGAATGATTGTGAGGAGAGAGAAATTGAATGAGACAGAATTGCCAACGGAAGTAGATGTTGACAATGCTTAGTGCAAAGAATATGAGACGAATTGCTGAGAGCCGGTATATCACAAAGTAGAAGAGCAGTGCTGTATGGTGGCATAGAACTCGAGTTTCCAACCATATATCGTATGGTGATGCATGACAAATCTGTAATACAAACAAGCATTACTTGATGGAGCAGTGAAAATGCTGAATTTGTTAAAGGTAAGCATATTTGAGGTTTATTATTGTATGTATGCAGTGTTGTGGACATCTTTCTAGTAATTTTAGATCATGATAATGTTTGAGGAGGATCTGTTCTATTGGAGATGGAATTGGAAATGGAAGTGAAGATGGGGCAGCATTTGTTGTGAAGTGAAAGAGCAAATGGTTATTGGTATGGACTACTTACTTATTTATGTGCTAATTTAGTTATTTATTTGCTGATTAATATATTGGGGGTATGAGTTGTAGTTGTAGTTAGTTGATAGCTGTCTGTAGGTACTGTATGTAGTAGTAGCAGATAAGACTAGTTATTTGATAATTGTGATGTGTGCTCTGTGAAGTGTGTTTGAGGTAGTGTGCTTCTTCTGTGTATGTGATTGTTGTTTGAGCGAGAATGGAATGATTGTGAGGAGAGAGAAATGGAATGAGAAAGAATCGGCCACGGTAGTAGATGTTGACGATGCATAGTGCAAAGACTATGAGACGAATTGCTGATAACCCGTAATTCACAAAGTAGAAGAGCACTGCTGTATGGTGGCATTGAACTCGAGTTTCTTACCATATTTCGAATGGTGATGCAAGACAAATCTGTAATACAAGAAAGCATTACTTGATGGAGCAGTGAATAAGCTGAATGTTGTAGAGGTAAGCATATATGATTTTTATTATTGTATGTATGCAGTGTTGTGGAATTCTTTCTAGTAATTTTAGATCATGATAATGTTTGAGGAGGATATGTTCTATTGGAGATGGAATTGGAAATGGAAGTGAAGATGGGGCAGCATTTGTTGTGAAGTGAAAGAGCAAATGGTTATTGGTATGGACTACTTACTTATTTATGTGCTAATTTAGTTATTTATTTGCTGATTAATATATTGGGGGTATGAGTTGTAGTTGTAGTTAGTTGATAGCTGTCAGAAAGTACTGTATGTAGTAGTAGCAGATAAGACTAGTTAGTTGATAGTTCTGATATGTGCTCTGTGAAGTGTGTTTGAGGTGTTGTGCTTGTTTTCTGTTTGTGATTGTTGTTTGAGCGAGAGTGGAATGATTGTGAGGAGAGAGAAATGGAATGAGACGGAATTGGCAACGGAAGTAGATGTTGACGATGCATAGTGCAAAGAATATGAGACGAATTGCTGAGAGCCGCTATATCACAAAGTAGAAGAGCACTGCTGTATGGTGGCACTGAACTCGAGTTTCTTACCATATTCCGTGTGGTGATGCAATACGAATCTGTAATACAAGAAAGCATTACTTGATGGAGCAGTGAATAAGCTGAATGTTTTAGAGGTAAGCATATGTGAGTTGTATTATTGTATGTATGCAGTGTTGTGGAATTCTTTCTAGTAATTTTAGATCATGATAATGTTTGAGGAGGATATGTTCTATTGGAGATGGAATTGGAAATGGAAGTGAAGATGGAGCAGCATTTGTTGTGAAGTGAAAGAGCATATGGTTATTGGTATGGACTACTTACTTATTTATGTGCTAATTCAGTTATCTATTTGCTGATTAATATATAGGGGGTATGAGTTGTAGTTGTAGTTAGTTGATAGCTGTCTGTAGGTACTGTATATAGTAGTAGCAGATAAGACTAGGTAGTTGATAATTGTGATGTGTGCTCTGTGAAGAGTGTTTGAGGTAGTGTGCTTGTTCTGTGTATGTGATTGTTGTTTGAGCGAGAGTGGAATGATTGTGAGGAGAGAGAAATTGAATGAGACAGAATTGCCAACGGAAGTAGATGTTGACAATGCTTAGTGCAAAGAATATGAGACGAATTGCTGAGAGCCGGTATATCACAAAGTAGAAGAGCAGTGCTGTATGGTGGCATAGAACTCGAGTTTCTTACCATATATCGTATGGTGATGCAAGACAAATCTGTAATACAAACAGGCATTACTTGATGGAGTAGTGAAAATGCTGAATTTGTTAAAGGTAAGCATATTTGAGTTGTATTATTGTATGTATGCAGTGTTGTGGAATTCTTTCTAGTAATTTTAGATCATGATAATGTTTGAGGAGGATATGTTCTATTGGAGATGGAATTGGAAATGGAAGTGAAGATGGGGCAGCATTTGTTGTGAAGTGAAAGAGCATATGGTTATTGGTATGGACTACTTACTTATTTATGTGCTAACTTAGGTGTTTATTTGCTGATTAATATATAGGGGGTATGAGTTGTAGTTGTAGTTAGTTGATAGCTGTCTGTAGGTACTGTATGTAGTAGTAGCAGATAAGACTAGTTAGTTGATAATTGTGATGTGTGCTCTGTGAAGTGTGTTTGAGGTAGTGTGCTTGTTCTGTGTATGTGATTGTTGTTTGAGCGAGAGTGGAATGATTGTGAGGAGAGAGAAATTGAATGAGACAGAATTGCCAACGGAAGTAGATGTTGACAATGCTTAGTGCAAAGAATATGAGACGAATTGCTGAGAGCCGGTATATCACAAAGTAGAAGAGCAGTGCTGTATGGTGGCATTGAACTCGAGTGTCTTACCATATATCGTATGGTGATGCAAGACAAATCTGTAATACAAACAGGCAGTACTTGATGGAGTAGTGAAAATGCTGAATGTGTTAAAGGTAAGCATATTTGAGTTGTATTATTGTATGTATGCAGTGTTGTGGAATTCTTTCTAGTAATTTTAGATCATGATAATGTTTGAGGAGGATATGTTCTATTGGAGATGGAATTGGAAATGGAAGTGAAGATGGGGCAGCATTTGTTGTGAAGTGAAAGAGCAAATGGTTATTGGTATGGACTACTTACTTATTTATGTGCTAACTTAGGTATTTATTTGCTGATTAATATATAGGGGGTATGAGTTGTAGTTGTAGTTAGTTGATAGCTGTCTGTAGGTACTGTATGTAGTAGTAGCAGATAAGACTAGTTAGTTGATAATTGTGATGTGTGCTCTGTGAAGTGTGTTTGAGGTAGTGTGCTTGTTCTGTGTATGTGATTGTTGTTTGAGCGAGAGTGGAATGATTGTGAGGAGAGAGAAATTGAATGAGACAGAATTGCCAACGGAAGTAGATGTTGACAATGCTTAGTGCAAAGAATATGAGACGAATTGCTGAGAGCCGGTATATCACAAAGTAGAAGAGCAGTGCTGTATGGTGGCATAGAACTCGAGTTTCTTCCCATATATCGTATGGTGATGCAAGACAAATCTGTAATACAACCAAGCATTACTTGATGGAGTAGTGAAAATGCTGAATTTGTTAGAGGTAAGCATATTTGAGGTTTATTATTGTATGTATGCAGTGTTGTGGAATTCTTTCTAGTAATTTTAGATCATGATAATGTTTGAGGAGGATATGTTCTATTGGAGATGGAATTGGAAATGGAAGTGAAGATGGGGCAGCATTTGTTGTGAAGTGAAAGAGCAAATGGTTATTGGTATGGACTACTTACTTATTTATGTGCTAATTTAGTTATTTATTTGCTGATTAATATATAGGGGGTATGAGTTGTAGTTGTAGTTAGTTGATAGCTGTCAGTAAGTACTGTATGTAGTAGTAGCAGATAAGACTAGTTAGTTGATAATTGTGATGTGTGCTCTGTGAAGTGTGTTTGAGGTAGTGTGCTTCTTCTGTGTATGTGATTGTTGTTTGAGCGAGAATGGAATGATTGTGAGGAGAGAGAAATGGAATGAGAAAGAATCGGCCACGGTAGTAGATGTTGACGATGCATAGTGCAAAGACTATGAGACGAATTGCTGATAACCCGTAAGTCACAAAGTAGAAGAGCACTGCTGTATGGTGGCATTGAACTCGAGTTTCTTACCATATTTCGAATGGTGATGCAAGACAAATCTGTAATACAAGAAAGCATTACTTGATGGAGCAGTGAATAAGCTGAATGTTGTAGAGGTAAGCATATATGATTTTTATTATTGTATGTATGCAGTGTTGTGGAATTCTTTCTAGTAATTTTAGATCATGATAATGTTTGAGGAGGATATGTTCTATTGGAGATGGAATTGGAAATGGAAGTGAAGATGGGGCAGCATTTGTTGTGAAGTGAAAGAGCAAATGGTTATTGGTATGGACTACTTACTTATTTATGTGCTAATTTAGTTATTTATTTGCTGATTAATATATAGGGGGTATGAGTTGTAGTTGTAGTTAGTTGATAGCTGTCAGTAAGTACTGTATGTAGTAGTAGCAGATAAGACTAGTTAGTTAATAATTGTGATGTGTGCTCTGTGAAGTGTGTTTGAGGTAGTGTGCTTCTTCTGTGTATGTGATTGTTGTTTGAGCGAGAATGGAATGATTGTGAGGAGAGAGAAATGGAATGAGAAAGAATCGGCCACGGTAGTAGATGTTGACGATGCATAGTGCAAAGACTATGAGACGAATTGCTGATAACCCGTAAGTCACAAAGTAGAAGAGCACTGCTGTATGGTGGCATTGAACTCGAGTTTCTTCCCATATATCGTATGGTGATGCAAGACAAATCTGTAATACAAGAAAGCATTACTTGATGGAGTAGTGAAAATGCTGAATTTGTTAAAGGTAAGCATATTTGAGGTTTATTATTGTATGTATGCAGTGTTGTGGAATTCTTTCTAGTAATTTTAGATCATGATAATGTTTGAGGAGGATATGTTCTATTGGAGATGGAATTGGAAATGGAAGTGAAGATGGGGCAGCATTTGTTGTGAAGTGAAAGAGCAAATGGTTATTGGTATGGACTACTTACTTATTTATGTGCTAATTTAGTTATTTATTTGCTGATTAATATATAGGGGGTATGAGTTGTAGTTGTAGTTAGTTGATAGCTGTCAGTAAGTACTGTATGTAGTAGTAGCAGATAAGACTAGTTAGTTGATAATTGTGATGTGTGCTCTGTGAAGTGTGTTTGAGGTAGTGTGCTTCTTCTGTGTATGTGATTGTTGTTTGAGCGAGAATGGAATGATTGTGAGGAGAGAGAAATGGAATGAGAAAGAATCGGCCACGGTAGTAGATGTTGACGATGCATAGTGCAAAGACTATGAGACGAATTGCTGATAACCCGTAAGTCACAAAGTAGAAGAGCACTGCTGTATGGTGGCATTGAACTCGAGTTTCTTACCATATTTCGAATGGTGATGCAAGACAAATCTGTAATGCAAGAAAGCATTACTTGATGGAGCAGTGAATAAGCTGAATGTTGTAGAGGTAAGCATATATGATTTTTATTATTGTATGTATGCAGTGTTGTGGAATTCTTTCTAGTAATTTTAGATCATGATAATGTTTGAGGAGGATATGTTCTATTGGAGATGGAATTGGAAATGGAAGTGAAGATGGGGCAGCATTTGTTGTGAAGTGAAAGAGCAAATGGTTATTGGTATGGACTACTTACTTATTTATGTGCTAATTTAGTTATTTATTTGCTGATTAATATATAGGGGGTATGAGTTGTAGTTGTAGTTAGTTGATAGCTGTCAGTAAGTACTGTATGTAGTAGTAGCAGATAAGACTAGTTAGTTAATAATTGTGATGTGTGCTCTGTGAAGTGTGTTTGAGGTAGTGTGCTTCTTCTGTGTATGTGATTGTTGTTTGAGCGAGAATGGAATGATTGTGAGGAGAGAGAAATGGAATGAGAAAGAATCGGCCACGGTAGTAGATGTTGACGATGCATAGTGCAAAGACTATGAGACGAATTGCTGATAACCCGTAAGTCACAAAGTAGAAGAGCACTGCTGTATGGTGGCATTGAACTCGAGTTTCTTCCCATATATCGTATGGTGATGCAAGACAAATCTGTAATACAACCACGCATTACTTGATGGAGTAGTGAAAATGCTGAATTTGTTAAAGGTAAGCATATTTGAGGTTTATTATTGTATGTATGCAGTGTTGTGGAATTCTTTCTAGTAATTTTAGATCATGATAATGTTTCAGGAGGATATGTTCTATTGGAGATGGAATTGGAAATGGAAGTGAAGATGGGGCAGCATTTGTTGTGAAGTGAAAGAGCAAATGGTTATTGGTATGGACTACTTACTTATTTATGTGCTAATTTAGTTATTTATTTGCTGATTAATATATAGGGGGTATGAGTTGTAGTTGTAGTTAGTTGATAGCTGTCAGTAAGTACTGTATGTAGTAGTAGCAGATAAGACTAGTTAGTTGATAATTGTGATGTGTGCTCTGTGAAGTGTGTTTGAGGTAGTGTGCTTCTTCTGTGTATGTGATTGTTGTTTGAGCGAGAATGGAATGATTGTGAGGAGAGAGAAATGGAATGAGAAAGAATCGGCCACGGTAGTAGATGTTGACGATGCATAGTGCAAAGACTATGAGACGAATTGCTGATAACCCGTAAGTCACAAAGTAGAAGAGCACTGCTGTATGGTGGCATTGAACTCGAGTTTCTTACCATATTTCGAATGGTGATGCAAGACAAATCTGTAATACAAGAAAGCATTACTTGATGGAGCAGTGAATAAGCTGAATGTTGTAGAGGTAAGCATATATGATTTTTATTATTGTATGTATGCAGTGTTGTGGAATTCTTTCTAGTAATTTTAGATCATGATAATGTTTGAGGAGGATATGTTCTATTGGAGATGGAATTGGAAATGGAAGTGAAGATGGGGCAGCATTTGTTGTGAAGTGAAAGAGCAAATGGTTATTGGTATGGACTACTTACTTATTTATGTGCTAATTTAGTTATTTATTTGCTGATTAATATATAGGGGGTATGAGTTGTAGTTGTAGTTAGTTGATAGCTGTCAGTAAGTACTGTATGTAGTAGTAGCAGATAAGACTAGTTAGTTAATAATTGTGATGTGTGCTCTGTGAAGTGTGTTTGAGGTAGTGTGCTTCTTCTGTGTATGTGATTGTTGTTTGAGCGAGAATGGAATGATTGTGAGGAGAGAGAAATGGAATGAGAAAGAATCGGCCACGGTAGTAGATGTTGACGATGCATAGTGCAAAGACTATGAGACGAATTGCTGATAACCCGTAAGTCACAAAGTAGAAGAGCACTGCTGTATGGTGGCATTGAACTCGAGTTTCTTCCCATATATCGTATGGTGATGCAAGACAAATCTGTAATACAAGAAAGCATTACTTGATGGAGTAGTGAAAATGCTGAATTTGTTAAAGGTAAGCATATTTGAGGTTTATTATTGTATGTATGCAGTGTTGTGGAATTCTTTCTAGTAATTTTAGATCATGATAATGTTTCAGGAGGATATGTTCTATTGGAGATGGAATTGGAAATGGAAGTGAAGATGGGGCAGCATTTGTTGTGAAGTGAAAGAGCAAATGGTTATTGGTATGGACTACTTACTTATTTATGTGCTAATTTAGTTATTTATTTGCTGATTAATATATAGGGGGTATGAGTTGTAGTTGTAGTTAGTTGATAGCTGTCAGTAAGTACTGTATGTAGTAGTAGCAGATAAGACTAGTTAGTTGATAATTGTGATGTGTGCTCTGTGAAGTGTGTTTGAGGTAGTGTGCTTCTTCTGTGTATGTGATTGTTGTTTGAGCGAGAATGGAATGATTGTGAGGAGAGAGAAATGGAATGAGAAAGAATCGGCCACGGTAGTAGATGTTGACGATGCATAGTGCAAAGACTATGAGACGAATTGCTGATAACCCGTAAGTCACAAAGTAGAAGAGCACTGCTGTATGGTGGCATTGAACTCGAGTTTATTACCATATTTCGAATGGTGATGCAAGACAAATCTGTAATACAAGAAAGCATTACTTGATGGAGCAGTGAATAAGCTGAATGTTTTAGAGGTAAGCATATGTGAGTTGTATTATTGTATGTATGCAGTGTTGTGGAATTCTTTCTAGTAATTTTAGATCATGATAATGTTTGAGGAGGATATGTTCTATTGGAGATGGAATTGGAAATGGAAGTGAAGATGGAGCAGCATTTGTTGTGAAGTGAAAGAGCATATGGTTATTGGTATGGACTACTTACTTATTTATGTGCTAATTCAGTTATCTATTTGCTGATTAATATATAGGGGGTATGAGTTGTAGTTGTAGTTAGTTGATAGCTGTCTGTAGGTACTGTATATAGTAGTAGCAGATAAGACTAGGTAGTTGATAATTGTGATGTGTGCTCTGTGAAGAGTGTTTGAGGTAGTGTGCTTGTTCTGTGTATGTGATTGTTGTTTGAGCGAGAGTGGAATGATTGTGAGGAGAGAGAAATTGAATGAGACAGAATTGCCAACGGAAGTAGATGTTGACAATGCTTAGTGCAAAGAATATGAGACGAATTGCTGAGAGCCGGTATATCACAAAGTAGAAGAGCAGTGCTGTATGGTGGCATAGAACTCGAGTTTCTTACCATATATCGTATGGTGATGCAAGACAAATCTGTAATACAAACAGGCATTACTTGATGGAGTAGTGAAAATGCTGAATTTGTTAAAGGTAAGCATATTTGAGTTGTATTATTGTATGTATGCAGTGTTGTGGAATTCTTTCTAGTAATTTTAGATCATGATAATGTTTGAGGAGGATATGTTCTATTGGAGATGGAATTGGAAATGGAAGTGAAGATGGGGCAGCATTTGTTGTGAAGTGAAAGAGCATATGGTTATTGGTATGGACTACTTACTTATTTATGTGCTAACTTAGGTGTTTATTTGCTGATTAATATATAGGGGGTATGAGTTGTAGTTGTAGTTAGTTGATAGCTGTCTGTAGGTACTGTATGTAGTAGTAGCAGATAAGACTAGTTAGTTGATAATTGTGATGTGTGCTCTGTGAAGTGTGTTTGAGGTAGTGTGCTTGTTCTGTGTATGTGATTGTTGTTTGAGCGAGAGTGGAATGATTGTGAGGAGAGAGAAATTGAATGAGACAGAATTGCCAACGGAAGTAGATGTTGACAATGCTTAGTGCAAAGAATATGAGACGAATTGCTGAGAGCCGGTATATCACAAAGTAGAAGAGCAGTGCTGTATGGTGGCATTGAACTCGAGTGTCTTACCATATATCGTATGGTGATGCAAGACAAATCTGTAATACAAACAGGCAGTACTTGATGGAGTAGTGAAAATGCTGAATGTGTTAAAGGTAAGCATATTTGAGTTGTATTATTGTATGTATGCAGTGTTGTGGAATTCTTTC
Source organism: Mastigias papua (assembly GCA_964019165.1). NCBI lineage: Eukaryota > Metazoa > Cnidaria > Scyphozoa > Rhizostomeae > Mastigiidae > Mastigias > Mastigias papua. The sequence goes on along the minus strand of OZ025285.1, from coordinate 44,627 downwards.
TAGTAATTTTAGATCATGATAATGTTTGAGGAGGATATGTTCTATTGGAGATGGAATTGGAAATGGAAGTGAAGATGGGGCAGCATTTGTTGTGAAGTGAAAGAGCAAATGGTTATTGGTATGGACTACTTACTTATTTATGTGCTAACTTAGGTATTTATTTGCTGATTAATATATAGGGGGTATGAGTTGTAGTTGTAGTTAGTTGATAGCTGTCTGTAGGTACTGTATGTAGTAGTAGCAGATAAGACTAGTTAGTTGATAATTGTGATGTGTGCTCTGTGAAGTGTGTTTGAGGTAGTGTGCTTGTTCTGTGTATGTGATTGTTGTTTGAGCGAGAGTGGAATGATTGTGAGGAGAGAGAAATTGAATGAGACAGAATTGCCAACGGAAGTAGATGTTGACAATGCTTAGTGCAAAGAATATGAGACGAATTGCTGAGAGCCGGTATATCACAAAGTAGAAGAGCAGTGCTGTATGGTGGCATAGAACTCGAGTTTCTTCCCATATATCGTATGGTGATGCAAGACAGATCTGTAATACAACCAAGCATTACTTGATGGAGTATTGAAAATGCTGAATGTGTTAGAGGTAAGCATATTTGAGGTTTATTATTGTATGTATGCAGTGTTGTGGAATTCTTTCTAGTACTTTTAGATCATGATAATGTTTGAGGAGGATATGTTCTATTGGAGATGGAATTGGAAATGGAAGTGAAGATGGAGCAGCATTTGTTGTGAAGTGAAAGAGCAAATGGTTATTGGTATGGACTACTTACTTATTTATGTGCTAACTTAGGTATTTATTTGCTGATTAATATATAGGGGGTATGAGTTGTAGTTGTAGTTAGTTGATAGCTGTCAGTAAGTACTGTATGTAGTAGTAGCAGATAAGACTAGTTAGTTGATAATTGTGATGTGTGCTCTGTGAAGTGTGTTTGAGGTAGTGTGCTTCTTCTGTGTATGTGATTGTTGTTTGAGCGAGAATGGAATGATTGTGAGGAGAGAGAAATGGAATGAGAAAGAATCGGCCACGGTAGTAGATGTTGACGATGCATAGTGCAAAGACTATGAGACGAATTGCTGATAACCCGTAATTCACAAAGTAGAAGAGCACTGCTGTATGGTGGCATTGAACTCGAGTTTCTTACCATATTTCGAATGGTGATGCAAGACAAATCTGTAATACAAGAAAGCATTACTTGATGGAGCAGTGAATAAGCTGAATGTTGTAGAGGTAAGCATATATGATTTTTATTATTGTATGTATGCAGTGTTGTGGAATTCTTTCTAGTAATTTTAGATCATGATAATGTTTGAGGAGGATATGTTCTATTGGAGATGGAATTGGAAATGGAAGTGAAGATGGGGCAGCATTTGTTGTGAAGTGAAAGAGCAAATGGTTATTGGTATGGACTACTTACTTATTTATGTGCTAACTTAGGTATTTATTTGCTGATTAATATATAGGGGGTATGAGTTGTAGTTGTAGTTAGTTGATAGCTGTCTGTAGGTACTGTATGTAGTAGTAGCAGATAAGACTAGTTAGTTGATAATTGTGATGTGTGCTCTGTGAAGTGTGTTTGAGGTAGTGTGCTTGTTCTGTGTATGTGATTGTTGTTTGAGCGAGAGTGGAATGATTGTGAGGAGAGAGAAATTGAATGAGACAGAATTGCCAACTGAAGTAGATGTTGACAATGCTTAGTGCAAAGAATATGAGACGAATTGCTGAGAGCCGGTATATCACAAAGTAGAAGAGCAGTGCTGTATGGTGGCATAGAACTCGAGTTTCTTACCATATATCGTATGGTGATGCAAGACAAATCTGTAATACAAACAGGCATTACTTGATGGAGTAGTGAAAATGCTGAATTTGTTAAAGGTAAGCATATTTGAGTTGTATTATTGTATGTATGCAGTGTTGTGGACATCTTTCTAGTAATTTTAGATCATGATAATGTTTGAGGAGGATATGTCCTATTGGAGATGGAATTGGAAATGGAAGTGAAGATGGGGCAGCATTTGTTGTGAAGTGAAAGAGCAAATGGTTATTGGTATGGACTACTTACTTATTTATGTGCTAACTTAGGTATTTATTTGCTGATTAATATATAGGGGGTATGAGTTGTAGTTGTAGTTAGTTGATAGCTGTCAGTAAGTACTGTATGTAGTAGTAGCAGATAAGACTAGTTAGTTGATAATTGTGATGTGTGCTCTGTGAAGTGTGTTTGAGGTAGTGTGCTTCTTCTGTGTATGTGATTGTTGTTTGAGCGAGAATGGAATGATTGTGAGGAGAGAGAAATGGAATGAGAAAGAATCGGCCACGGTAGTAGATGTTGACGATGCATAGTGCAAAGACTATGAGACGAATTGCTGATAACCCGTAATTCACAAAGTAGAAGAGCACTGCTGTATGGTGGCATTGAACTCGAGTTTCTTACCATATTTCGAATGGTGATGCAAGACAAATCTGTAATACAAGAAAGCATTACTTGATGGAGCAGTGAATAAGCTGAATGTTGTAGAGGTAAGCATATATGATTTTTATTATTGTATGTATGCAGTGTTGTGGAATTCTTTCTAGTAATTTTAGATCATGATAATGTTTGAGGAGGATATGTTCTATTGGAGATGGAATTGGAAATGGAAGTGAAGATGGGGCAGCATTTGTTGTGAAGTGAAAGAGCAAATGGTTATTGGTATGGACTACTTACTTATTTATGTGCTAACTTAGGTATTTATTTGCTGATTAATATATAGGGGGTATGAGTTGTAGTTGTAGTTAGTTGATAGCTGTCTGTAGGTACTGTATGTAGTAGTAGCAGATAAGACTAGTTAGTTGATAATTGTGATGTGTGCTCTGTGAAGTGTGTTTGAGGTAGTGTGCTTGTTCTGTGTATGTGATTGTTGTTTGAGCGAGAGTGGAATGATTGTGAGGAGAGAGAAATTGAATGAGACAGAATTGCCAACGGAAGTAGATGTTGACAATGCTTAGTGCAAAGAATATGAGACGAATTGCTGAGAGCCGGTATATCACAAAGTAGAAGAGCAGTGCTGTATGGTGGCATAGAACTCGAGTTTCTTCCCATATATCGTATGGTGATGCAAGACAAATCTGTAATACAACCAAGCATTACTTGATGGAGTAGTGAAAATGCTGAATTTGTTAGAGGTAAGCATATTTGAGGTTTATTATTGTATGTATGCAGTGTTGTGGAATTCTTTCTAGTAATTTTAGATCATGATAATGTTTGAGGAGGATATGTTCTATTGGAGATGGAATTGGAAATGGAAGTGAAGATGGGGCAGCATTTGTTGTGAAGTGAAAGAGCAAATGGTTATTGGTATGGACTACTTACTTATTTATGTGCTAATTTAGTTATTTATTTGCTGATTAATATATAGGGGGTATGAGTTGTAGTTGTAGTTAGTTGATAGCTGTCAGTAAGTACTGTATGTAGTAGTAGCAGATAAGACTAGTTAGTTGATAATTGTGATGTGTGCTCTGTGAAGTGTGTTTGAGGTAGTGTGCTTCTTCTGTGTATGTGATTGTTGTTTGAGCGAGAATGGAATGATTGTGAGGAGAGAGAAATGGAATGAGAAAGAATCGGCCACGGTAGTAGATGTTGACGATGCATAGTGCAAAGACTATGAGACGAATTGCTGATAACCCGTAAGTCACAAAGTAGAAGAGCACTGCTGTATGGTGGCATTGAACTCGAGTTTCTTACCATATTTCGAATGGTGATGCAAGACAAATCTGTAATACAAGAAAGCATTACTTGATGGAGCAGTGAATAAGCTGAATGTTGTAGAGGTAAGCATATATGATTTTTATTATTGTATGTATGCAGTGTTGTGGAATTCTTTCTAGTAATTTTAGATCATGATAATGTTTGAGGAGGATATGTTCTATTGGAGATGGAATTGGAAATGGAAGTGAAGATGGGGCAGCATTTGTTGTGAAGTGAAAGAGCAAATGGTTATTGGTATGGACTACTTACTTATTTATGTGCTAATTTAGTTATTTATTTGCTGATTAATATATAGGGGGTATGAGTTGTAGTTGTAGTTAGTTGATAGCTGTCAGTAAGTACTGTATGTAGTAGTAGCAGATAAGACTAGTTAGTTAATAATTGTGATGTGTGCTCTGTGAAGTGTGTTTGAGGTAGTGTGCTTCTTCTGTGTATGTGATTGTTGTTTGAGCGAGAATGGAATGATTGTGAGGAGAGAGAAATGGAATGAGAAAGAATCGGCCACGGTAGTAGATGTTGACGATGCATAGTGCAAAGACTATGAGACGAATTGCTGATAACCCGTAAGTCACAAAGTAGAAGAGCACTGCTGTATGGTGGCATTGAACTCGAGTTTCTTCCCATATATCGTATGGTGATGCAAGACAAATCTGTAATACAACCACGCATTACTTGATGGAGTAGTGAAAATGCTGAATTTGTTAAAGGTAAGCATATTTGAGGTTTATTATTGTATGTATGCAGTGTTGTGGAATTCTTTCTAGTAATTTTAGATCATGATAATGTTTGAGGAGGATATGTTCTATTGGAGATGGAATTGGAAATGGAAGTGAAGATGGGGCAGCATTTGTTGTGAAGTGAAAGAGCAAATGGTTATTGGTATGGACTACTTACTTATTTATGTGCTAATTTAGTTATTTATTTGCTGATTAATATATAGGGGGTATGAGTTGTAGTTGTAGTTAGTTGATAGCTGTCAGTAAGTACTGTATGTAGTAGTAGCAGATAAGACTAGTTAGTTGATAATTGTGATGTGTGCTCTGTGAAGTGTGTTTGAGGTAGTGTGCTTCTTCTGTGTATGTGATTGTTGTTTGAGCGAGAATGGAATGATTGTGAGGAGAGAGAAATGGAATGAGAAAGAATCGGCCACGGTAGTAGATGTTGACGATGCATAGTGCAAAGACTATGAGACGAATTGCTGATAACCCGTAAGTCACAAAGTAGAAGAGCACTGCTGTATGGTGGCATTGAACTCGAGTTTCTTACCATATTTCGAATGGTGATGCAAGACAAATCTGTAATGCAAGAAAGCATTACTTGATGGAGCAGTGAATAAGCTGAATGTTGTAGAGGTAAGCATATATGATTTTTATTATTGTATGTATGCAGTGTTGTGGAATTCTTTCTAGTAATTTTAGATCATGATAATGTTTGAGGAGGATATGTTCTATTGGAGATGGAATTGGAAATGGAAGTGAAGATGGGGCAGCATTTGTTGTGAAGTGAAAGAGCAAATGGTTATTGGTATGGACTACTTACTTATTTATGTGCTAATTTAGTTATTTATTTGCTGATTAATATATAGGGGGTATGAGTTGTAGTTGTAGTTAGTTGATAGCTGTCAGTAAGTACTGTATGTAGTAGTAGCAGATAAGACTAGTTAGTTAATAATTGTGATGTGTGCTCTGTGAAGTGTGTTTGAGGTAGTGTGCTTCTTCTGTGTATGTGATTGTTGTTTGAGCGAGAATGGAATGATTGTGAGGAGAGAGAAATGGAATGAGAAAGAATCGGCCACGGTAGTAGATGTTGACGATGCATAGTGCAAAGACTATGAGACGAATTGCTGATAACCCGTAAGTCACAAAGTAGAAGAGCACTGCTGTATGGTGGCATTGAACTCGAGTTTCTTCCCATATATCGTATGGTGATGCAAGACAAATCTGTAATACAACCACGCATTACTTGATGGAGTAGTGAAAATGCTGAATTTGTTAAAGGTAAGCATATTTGAGGTTTATTATTGTATGTATGCAGTGTTGTGGAATTCTTTCTAGTAATTTTAGATCATGATAATGTTTCAGGAGGATATGTTCTATTGGAGATGGAATTGGAAATGGAAGTGAAGATGGGGCAGCATTTGTTGTGAAGTGAAAGAGCAAATGGTTATTGGTATGGACTACTTACTTATTTATGTGCTAATTTAGTTATTTATTTGCTGATTAATATATAGGGGGTATGAGTTGTAGTTGTAGTTAGTTGATAGCTGTCAGTAAGTACTGTATGTAGTAGTAGCAGATAAGACTAGTTAGTTGATAATTGTGATGTGTGCTCTGTGAAGTGTGTTTGAGGTAGTGTGCTTCTTCTGTGTATGTGATTGTTGTTTGAGCGAGAATGGAATGATTGTGAGGAGAGAGAAATGGAATGAGAAAGAATCGGCCACGGTAGTAGATGTTGACGATGCATAGTGCAAAGACTATGAGACGAATTGCTGATAACCCGTAAGTCACAAAGTAGAAGAGCACTGCTGTATGGTGGCATTGAACTCGAGTTTCTTACCATATTTCGAATGGTGATGCAAGACAAATCTGTAATACAAGAAAGCATTACTTGATGGAGCAGTGAATAAGCTGAATGTTGTAGAGGTAAGCATATATGATTTTTATTATTGTATGTATGCAGTGTTGTGGAATTCTTTCTAGTAATTTTAGATCATGATAATGTTTGAGGAGGATATGTTCTATTGGAGATGGAATTGGAAATGGAAGTGAAGATGGGGCAGCATTTGTTGTGAAGTGAAAGAGCAAATGGTTATTGGTATGGACTACTTACTTATTTATGTGCTAATTTAGTTATTTATTTGCTGATTAATATATAGGGGGTATGAGTTGTAGTTGTAGTTAGTTGATAGCTGTCAGTAAGTACTGTATGTAGTAGTAGCAGATAAGACTAGTTAGTTAATAATTGTGATGTGTGCTCTGTGAAGTGTGTTTGAGGTAGTGTGCTTCTTCTGTGTATGTGATTGTTGTTTGAGCGAGAATGGAATGATTGTGAGGAGAGAGAAATGGAATGAGAAAGAATCGGCCACGGTAGTAGATGTTGACGATGCATAGTGCAAAGACTATGAGACGAATTGCTGATAACCCGTAAGTCACAAAGTAGAAGAGCACTGCTGTATGGTGGCATTGAACTCGAGTTTCTTCCCATATATCGTATGGTGATGCAAGACAAATCTGTAATACAACCACGCATTACTTGATGGAGTAGTGAAAATGCTGAATTTGTTAAAGGTAAGCATATTTGAGGTTTATTATTGTATGTATGCAGTGTTGTGGAATTCTTTCTAGTAATTTTAGATCATGATAATGTTTCAGGAGGATATGTTCTATTGGAGATGGAATTGGAAATGGAAGTGAAGATGGGGCAGCATTTGTTGTGAAGTGAAAGAGCAAATGGTTATTGGTATGGACTACTTACTTATTTATGTGCTAATTTAGTTATTTATTTGCTGATTAATATATAGGGGGTATGAGTTGTAGTTGTAGTTAGTTGATAGCTGTCAGTAAGTACTGTATGTAGTAGTAGCAGATAAGACTAGTTAGTTGATAATTGTGATGTGTGCTCTGTGAAGTGTGTTTGAGGTAGTGTGCTTCTTCTGTGTATGTGATTGTTGTTTGAGCGAGAATGGAATGATTGTGAGGAGAGAGAAATGGAATGAGAAAGAATCGGCCACGGTAGTAGATGTTGACGATGCATAGTGCAAAGACTATGAGACGAATTGCTGATAACCCGTAAGTCACAAAGTAGAAGAGCACTGCTGTATGGTGGCATTGAACTCGAGTTTATTACCATATTTCGAATGGTGATGCAAGACAAATCTGTAATACAAGAAAGCATTACTTGATGGAGCAGTGAATAAGCTGAATGTTGTAGAGGTAAGCATATATGATTTTTATTATTGTATGTATGCAGTGTTGTGGAATTCTTTCTAGTAATTTTAGATCATGATAATGTTTGAGGAGGATATGTTCTATTGGAGATGGAATTGGAAATGGAAGTGAAGATGGGGCAGCATTTGTTGTGAAGTGAAAGAGCAAATGGTTATTGGTATGGACTACTTACTTATTTATGTGCTAACTTAGGTATTTATTTGCTGATTAATATATAGGGGGTATGAGTTGTAGTTGTAGTTAGTTGATAGCTGTCTGTAGGTACTGTATGTAGTAGTAGCAGATAAGACTAGTTAGTTGATAATTGTGATGTGTGCTCTGTGAAGTGTGTTTGAGGTAGTGTGCTTGTTCTGTGTATGTGATTGTTGTTTGAGCGAGAGTGGAATGATTGTGAGGAGAGAGAAATTGAATGAGACAGAATTGCCAACGGAAGTAGATGTTGACAATGCTTAGTGCAAAGAATATGAGACGAATTGCTGAGAGCCGGTATATCACAAAGTAGAAGAGCAGTGCTGTATGGTGGCATAGAACTCGAGTTTCTTCCCATATATCGTATGGTGATGCAAGACAAATCTGTAATACAACCAAGCATTACTTGATGGAGTAGTGAAAATGCTGAATTTGTTAGAGGTAAGCATATTTGAGGTTTATTATTGTATGTATGCAGTGTTGTGGAATTCTTTCTAGTAATTTTAGATCATGATAATGTTTGAGGAGGATATGTTCTATTGGAGATGGAATTGGAAATGGAAGTGAAGATGGGGCAGCATTTGTTGTGAAGTGAAAGAGCAAATGGTTATTGGTATGGACTACTTACTTATTTATGTGCTAATTTAGTTATTTATTTGCTGATTAATATATAGGGGGTATGAGTTGTAGTTGTAGTTAGTTGATAGCTGTCAGTAAGTACTGTATGTAGTAGTAGCAGATAAGACTAGTTAGTTGATAATTGTGATGTGTGCTCTGTGAAGTGTGTTTGAGGTAGTGTGCTTCTTCTGTGTATGTGATTGTTGTTTGAGCGAGAATGGAATGATTGTGAGGAGAGAGAAATGGAATGAGAAAGAATCGGCCACGGTAGTAGATGTTGACGATGCATAGTGCAAAGACTATGAGACGAATTGCTGATAACCCGTAAGTCACAAAGTAGAAGAGCACTGCTGTATGGTGGCATTGAACTCGAGTTTATTACCATATTTCGAATGGTGATGCAAGACAAATCTGTAATACAAGAAAGCATTACTTGATGGAGCAGTGAATAAGCTGAATGTTGTAGAGGTAAGCATATATGATTTTTATTATTGTATGTATGCAGTGTTGTGGAATTCTTTCTAGTAATTTTAGATCATGATAATGTTTCAGGAGGATATGTTCTATTGGAGATGGAATTGGAAATGGAAGTGAAGATGGGGCAGCATTTGTTGTGAAGTGAAAGAGCAAATGGTTATTGGTATGGACTACTTACTTATTTATGTGCTAACTTAGGTATTTATTTGCTGATTAATATATAGGGGGTATGAGTTGTAGTTGTAGTTAGTTGATAGCTGTCTGTAGGTACTGTATGTAGTAGTAGCAGATAAGACTAGTTAGTTGATAATTGTGATGTGTGCTCTGTGAAGTGTGTTTGAGGTAGTGTGCTTGTTCTGTGTATGTGATTGTTGTTTGAGCGAGAGTGGAATGATTGTGAGGAGAGAGAAATTGAATGAGACAGAATTGCCAACGGAAGTAGATGTTGACAATGCTTAGTGCAAAGAATATGAGACGAATTGCTGAGAGCCGGTATATCACAAAGTAGAAGAGCAGTGCTGTATGGTGGCATAGAACTCGAGTTTCTTCCCATATATCGTATGGTGATGCAAGACAAATCTGTAATACAACCAAGCATTACTTGATGGAGTAGTGAAAATGCTGAATTTGTTAGAGGTAAGCATATTTGAGGTTTATTATTGTATGTATGCAGTGTTGTGGAATTCTTTCTAGTAATTTTAGATCATGATAATGTTTGAGGAGGATATGTTCTATTGGAGATGGAATTGGAAATGGAAGTGAAGATGGGGCAGCATTTGTTGTGAAGTGAAAGAGCAAATGGTTATTGGTATGGACTACTTACTTATTTATGTGCTAATTTAGTTATTTATTTGCTGATTAATATATAGGGGGTATGAGTTGTAGTTGTAGTTAGTTGATAGCTGTCTGTAGGTACTGTATGTAGTAGTAGCAGGTAAGACTAGTTAGTTGATAATTGTGATGTGTGCTCTGTGAAGTGTGTTTGAGGTAGTGTGCTTCTTCTGTGTATGTGATTGTTGTTTGAGCGAGAATGGAATGATTGTGAGGAGAGAGAAATGGAATGAGAAAGAATCGGCCACGGTAGTAGATGTTGACGATGCATAGTGCAAAGACTATGAGACGAATTGCTGATAACCCGTAAGTCACAAAGTAGAAGAGCACTGCTGTATGGTGGCATTGAACTCGAGTTTCTTACCATATTTCGAATGGTGATGCAAGACAAATCTGTAATACAAGAAAGCATTACTTGATGGAGCAGTGAATAAGCTGAATGTTGTAGAGGTAAGCATATATGATTTTTATTATTGTATGTATGCAGTGTTGTGGAATTCTTTCTAGTAATGTTAGATCATGATAATGTTTGAGGATGATATGTTCTATTGGAGATGGAATTGGAAATGGAAGTGAAGATGGGGCAGCATTTGTTGTGAAGTGAAAGAGCAAATGGTTATTGGTATGGACTACTTACTTATTTATGTGCTAATTTAGATATCTATTTGCTGATTAATATATTGGGGCTATGAGTTGTAGTTGTAGTTAGTTGATAGCTGTCAGTAAGTACTGTATGTAGTAGTAGCAGATAAGACTAGTTAGTTGATAATTGTGATCTGTGCTCTGTGAAGTGTGTTTGAGGTAGTGTGCTTGTTCTGTGTATGTGATTGTTGTTTGAGCGAGAGTGGAATGATTGTGAGGAGAGAGAAATTGAATGAGACAGAATTGCCAACGGAAGTAGATGTTGACAATGCTTAGTGCAAAGAATATGAGACGAATTGCTGAGAGCCGGTATATCACAAAGTAGAAGAGCAGTGCTGTATGGTGGCATAGAACTCGAGTTTCTTCCCATATATCGTATGGTGATGCAAGACAAATCTGTAATACAACCAAGCATTACTTGATGGAGTAGTGAAAATGCTGAATTTGTTAGAGGTAAGCATATTTGAGGTTTATTATTGTATGTATGCAGTGTTGTGGAATTCTTTCTAGTAATTTTAGATCATGATAATGTTTGAGGAGGATATGTTCTATTGGAGATGGAATTGGAAATGGAAGTGAAGATGGGGCAGCATTTGTTGTGAAGTGAAAGAGCAAATGGTTATTGGTATGGACTACTTACTTATTTATGTGCTAATTTAGTTATTTATTTGCTGATTAATATATAGGGGGTATGAGTTGTAGTTGTAGTTAGTTGATAGCTGTCTGTAGGTACTGTATGTAGTAGTAGCAGATAAGACTAGTTAGTTGATAATTGTGATGTGTGCTCTGTGAAGTGTGTTTGAGGTAGTGTGCTTCTTCTGTGTATGTGATTGTTGTTTGAGCGAGAATGGAATGATTGTGAGGAGAGAGAAATGGAATGAGAAAGAATCGGCCACGGTAGTAGATGTTGACGATGCATAGTGCAAAGACTATGAGACGAATTGCTGATAACCCGTAAGTCACAAAGTAGAAGAGCACTGCTGTATGGTGGCATTGAACTCGAGTTTCTTACCATATTTCGAATGGTGATGCAAGACAAATCTGTAATACAAGAAAGCATTACTTGATGGAGCAGTGAATACGCTGAATGTTGTAGAGGTAAGCATATATGATTTTTATTATTGTATGTATGCAGTGTTGTGGAATTCTTTCTAGTAATGTTAGATCATGATAATGTTTGAGGATGATATGTTCTATTGGAGATGGAATTGGAAATGGAAGTGAAGATGGGGCAGCATTTGTTGTGAAGTGAAAGAGCAAATGGTTATTGGTATGGACTACTTACTTATTTATGTGCTAATTTAGATATCTATTTGCTGATTAATATATTGGGGCTATGAGTTGTAGTTGTAGTTAGTTGATAGCTGTCAGTAAGTACTGTATGTAGTAGTAGCAGATAAGACTAGTTAGTTGATAATTGTGATCTGTGCTCTGTGAAGTGTGTTTGAGGTAGTGTGCTTGTTCTGTGTATGTGATTGTTGTGTGAGGGAGAGTGGAATGATTGTGAGGAGAGAGAAATTGAATGAGACAGAATTGCCAACGGAAGTAGATGTTGACAATGCTTAGTGCAAAGAATATGAGAAGAATTGCTGAGAGCCGGTATATCACAAAGTAGAAGAGCACTGCTGTATGGTGGCATAGAACTCGAGTTTCTTACCATATATCGTATGGTGATGCAAGACAAATCTGTAATACAAACAAGCATTACTTGATGGAGCAGTGAAAATGCTGAATTTGTTAAAGGTAAGCATATTTGAGGTTTATTATTGTATGTATGCAGTGTTGTGGAATTCTTTCTAGTAATTTTAGATCATGATAATGTTTGAGGAGGATATGTTCTATTGGAGATGGAATTGGAAATGGAAGTGAAGATGGGGCAGCATTTGTTGTGAAGTGAAAGAGCAAATGGTTATTGGTATGGACTACTTACTTATTTATGTGCTAATTTAGTTATTTATTTGCTGATTAATATATAGGGGGTATGAGTTGTAGTTGTAGTTAGTTGATAGCTGTCTGTAGGTACTGTATGTAGTAGTAGCAGATAAGACTAGTTAGTTGATAATTGTGATGTGTGCTCTGTGAAGTGTGTTTGAGGTAGTGTGCTTGTTCTGTGTATGTGATTGTTGTTTGAGCGAGAATGGAATGATTGTGAGGAGAGAGAAATGGAATGAGAAAGAATCGGCCACGGTAGTAGATGTTGACGATGCATAGTGCAAAGACTATGAGACGAATTGCTGATAACCCGTAATTCACAAAGTAGAAGAGCACTGCTGTTTGGTGGCATTGAACTCGAGTTTCTTACCATATTTCGAATGGTGATGCAAGACAAATCTGTAGTACAAGAAAGCATTACTTGATGGAGCAGTGAATAAGCTGAATGTTGTAGAGGTAAGGATATATGATTTTTATTATTGTATGTATGCAGTGTTGTGGAATTCTTTCTAGTAATTTTAGATCATGATAATGTTTGAGGAGGATATGTTCTATTGGAGATGGAATTGGAAATGGAAGTGAAGATGGGGCAGCATTTGTTGTGAAGTGAAAGAGCATATGGTGATTGGTATGGACTACTTACTTAGTTATGTGCTAATTTAGATATCTATTTGCTGATTAATATATAGGGGGTATGAGTTGTAGTTGTAGTTAGTTGATAGCTGTCTGTAGGTACTGTATGTAGTAGTAGCAGATAAGACTAGTTAGTTGATAATTGTGATGTGTGCTCTGTGAAGTGTGTTTGAGGTAGTGTGCTTGTTCTGTGTATGTGATTGTTGTTTGAGCGAGAGTGGAATGATTGTGAGGAGAGAGAAATTGAATGAGACAGAATTGCCAACGGAAGTAGATGTTGACAATGCTTAGTGCAAAGAATATGAGACGAATTGCTGAGAGCCGGTATATCACAAAGTAGAAGAGCAGTGCTGTATAGTGGCATAGAACTCGAGTTTCCAACCATATATCGTATGGTGATGCATGACAAATCTGTAATACAAACAAGCATTACTTGATGGAGTAGTGAAAATGCTGAATTTGTTAAAGGTAAGCATATTTGAGGTTTATTATTGTATGTATGCAGTGTTGTGGACATCTTTCTAGTAATTTTAGATCATGATAATGTTTGAGGAGGATATGTTCTATTGGAGATGGAATTGGAAATGGAAGTGAAGATGGGGCAGCATTTGTTGTGAAGTGAAAGAGCAAATGGTTATTGGTATGGACTACTTACTTATTTATGTGCTAATTTAGTTATTTATTTGCTGATTAATATATAGGGGGTATGAGTTGTAGTTGTAGTTAGTTGATAGCTGTCAGTAAGTACTGTATGTAGTAGTAGCAGATAAGACTAGTTAGTTGATAATTGTGATGTGTGCTCTGTGAAGTGTGTTTGAGGTAGTGTGCTTCTTCTGTGTATGTGATTGTTGTTTGAGCGAGAATGGAATGATTGTGAGGAGAGAGAAATGGAATGAGAAAGAATCGGCCACGGTAGTAGATGTTGACGATGCATAGTGCAAAGACTATGAGACGAATTGCTGATAACCCGTAATTCACAAAGTAGAAGAGCACTGCTGTTTGGTGGCATTGAACTCGAGTTTCTTACCATATTTCGAATGGTGATGCAAGACAAATCTGTAATACAAGAAAGCATTACTTGATGGAGCAGTGAATAAGCTGAATGTTGTAGAGGTAAGGATATATGATTTTTATTATTGTATGTATGCAGTGTTGTGGAATTCTTTCTAGTAATTTTAGATCATGATAATGTTTGAGGAGGATATGTTCTATTGGAGATGGAATTGGAAATGGAAGTGAAGATGGGGCAGCATTTGTTGTGAAGTGAAAGAGCATATGGTGATTGGTATGGACTACTTACTTAGTTATGTGCTAATTTAGATATCTATTTGCTGATTAATATATAGGGGGTATGAGTTGTAGTTGTAGTTAGTTGATAGTTGTCTGTAGGTACTATATATAGTAGTAGCAGATAAGACTAGTTAGTTGATAATGGTGATGTGTGCTCTGTGAAGTGTGTTTGAGGTAGTGTGCTTGTTCTGTGTATGTGATTGTTGTTTGAGCGAGAGTGGAATGATTGTGAGGAGAGAGAAATTGAATGAGACAGAATTGCCAACGGAAGTAGATGTTGACAATGCTTAGTGCAAAGAATATGAGACGAATTGCTGAGAGCCGGTATATCACAAAGTAGAAGAACAGTGCTGTATAGTGGCATAGAACTCGAGTTTCCAACCATATATCGTATGGTGATGCATGACAAATCTGTAATACAAACAAGCATTACTTGATGGAGTAGTGAAAATGCTGAATTTGTTAAAGGTAAGCATATTTGAGGTTTATTATTGTATGTATGCAGTGTTGTGGACATCTTTCTAGTAATTTTAGATCATGATAATGTTTGAGGAGGATATGTTCTATTGGAGATGGAACTGGAGATGGAAGTGAAGATGGAGCAGCATTTGTTGTGAAGTGAAAGAGCAAATGGTTATTGGTATGGACTACTTACTTATTTATGTGCTAACTTAGATATCTATTTGCTGATTAATTTTTTGGGGGTATGAATTGTAGTTGTAGTTAGTTGATAGCTGTCTGTAGGTACTGTATATAGTAGTAGCAGATAAGACTAGTTAGTTGATAATTGTGATGTGTGCTCTGTGAAGTGTGTTTGAGGTAGTGTGCTTGTTCTGTGTATGTGATTGTTGTGTGAGCGAGAGTGGAATGATTGTGAGGAGAGAGAAATTGAATGAGACAGAATTGCCATCGGAAGTAGATGTTGACAATGCTTAGTGCAAAGAATATGAGACGAATTGCTGATAACCCGTAATTCACAAAGTAGAAGAGCACTGCTGTATGGTGGCATTGAACTCGAGTTTCTTACCATATATCGTATGGTGATGCAAGACAAATCTGTAATACAAAAAAGCATTACTTGATGGAGCAGCGAAAATGCTGAATTTTGTAGAGGTAAGGATATTTGAGGTTTATTATTGTATGTATGCAGTGTTGTGGAATTCTTTCTTGTAATGTTAGATCATGATAATGTTTGAGGAGGATGTGTTCTATTTGAGATGGAACTGGAAATGGAAGTGAAGATGGGGCAGCATTTGTTGTGAAGTGAAAGAGCAAATGGTTATTGGTATGGAGTATGTACCTATTTATGTGCTAATTTAGTTATCTATTTGCTGATTAATATATTGGGGCTATGAGTTGTAGTTGTAGTTAGTTGATAGTTGTCTGTAGGTACTGTATGTAGTAGTAGCAGATAAGACTAGTTAGCTGATAATTGTGATATCTCCTCTGTGAAGTGTGCTTGAGGTATTGTGCTTGCTTTGTGTTTGTAAGTGTTGTTTGAGCGAGAGTGGAATGATTGTGAGGAGAGAGAAATGGAATGAGAGAGAATCAGCCACGGTAGTAGATGTTGACGATGCATAGTGCAAAGACTATGAGACGAATTGCTGATAACCCGTAATTCACAAAGTAGAAGAGCAGTGCTGTATGGTGCCATTGAACTCGAGTTTCTTACCATATATCGTATGGTGATGCAAGACAAATCTGTAATACAAAAAAGCATTACTTGATGGAGCAGTGAAAATGCTGAAGTTTGTAGAGGTAAGGATATTTGAGGTTTATTATTGTATGTATGCAGTGTTGTGGAATTCTTTCTAGTAATTTTAGATCATGATAATGTTTGAGGAGGATATGTTCTATTGGAGATGGAACTGGAATTGGAAGTGAAGATGGGGCAGCATTTGTTGTGAAGTGAAAGAGCAAATGGTTATTGGTATGGACTATGTACCTATTTATGTGCTAATTTAGTTATCTATTTGCTGATTAATATATTGGGGCTATGAGTTGTAGTTGTAGTTAGTTGATAGTTGTCTGTAGGTACTGTATGTAGTAGTAGCAGATAAGACTAGTTAGCTGATAATTGTGATATCTGCTCTGTGAAGTGTGTTTGAGGTAGTGTGCTTGTTCTGTGTATGTGATTGTTGTTTGAGCGAGAGTGGAATGATTGTGAGGAGAGAGAATTTGAATGAGACAGAATTGCCATCGGAAGTAGATGTTGACAATGCTTAGTGCAAAGAATATGAGACGAATTGCTGATAACCCGTAAATCACAAAGTAGAGGAGCAGTTCTGTATGGTGGCATTGAACTCGAGTTTCTTACCATATATCGTATGGTGATGCAAGAAGAATCTGTAATACAAGAAAGCATTACTTGATGGAGCAGTGAATTAGCTGAAGGTGGTAGAGGTAAGCATGTGTGAGTGTTATTATTGTATGGATTTAGGGATGTGGAATTCTTCGTATTAAGTTTAGTTCATGATAATGTCTGAGGAGGATATATTCTATTGGAGATGGACCTGAAGATGGAAGTGAGGGTGAGGCAACATTTGTTGTGAAGTAGAAAGCAAATGGTGATTGGTGTGGATTATTTCCGTATTTATATGCTAATTTAGTTATGTATTTACTGATTATTGTATTATGGTTATGAATTGTAGTTGTAGTTAGTTGATAGCTGTCTGTAGGTACTGTATGTAGTAGTAGCAGATAAGACTAGTTGGTTGATGCATGTGATGTGTGTTCTTTGAATGGTGTGTTTGAGGTGTTGTGCTTGTTTTGTGTTTTTGATTGTTGTGTGAGCGAAAGTGTAATGATTGTGAGGAGAGAGAAATGGAATGAGAAAGAATCGGCAACAGCAATTTATGGTGACAGTGCACAGTGCAATGAAGATGATACGACCACCCACCGAAAGCCAATGGATCACTGGATGTATCTTTAGTGCCCTGTCATAGATTTTATGGGGAGTGCCCTTGAGTTGCTGGTAGCTGTCATCTGTCAAGTGTCATCGCATTTTGTAAGTTGTAGCTGTTGTTCTTCATGTGTTAAAAAATGCTACTACTTTCGTACTGTTTAGGCTGGACATTTTTTCTATATTTCAGTTGTGACCAGTTTTGGCTGCAGTACAATAGCAATGGGCTTACTTACTGTCCTGCTAAAAGTGTCAAGATGTCATGCTCGTAAGTATAGAATAATTATTGTTACCTTTGAGTTGAGATCGGTTTTGGCTGCAATGCAAAAGAACTGGTCTTTGTTTTTGAAGAATTTGTGCTACTTTTGTATTGTTTGGTCTGCAGTAATTCTTGTGACATATGATTTCTGAGCAATTGTTGATGAAGTTCAAAAGGAATGGGTTTGCTTTGCTGCAAAAAGTGTCTAGAGTTGTCACTTGTAAGTATACATTGAATATTGTCACCTTTCAGTGGAAATTCAGACGAAGTTACGCTACAAAGGAAGTCTTAAGTTTAATGTTCGAGCAACCATTTCTGTATTAGTTGTATGTAGTTTACAAGTAATATGATATTTTAAGGCTGTTTCTGTTTTAGTACTGCACATTTTATTTGCTGAAAACATCAGCAGCACCATTGATGGTTGAACAGTTAATGTTGTTGAAGAAATTTGATACTTAATATTTATATTAATATATATATTTAATGCGAGATCGTTGTTAATGGATATTCCCCGTTGTTGTAGGTACGTGGTAAACAGGAAATATTGCTGATAAAAGAAACATTAGCTCGGGTATGTGAAATTCATAAGGAATTAGTGCAGGACATAATCTAGAATGGTTATTGGATACTTGTGGTACTTGATAGTAGAGCTCGATAACTGGTAAAGTATAAGCCAGTGGCATATTCAATACTTATATCGTTGGTTTACCATAGCGATAGTCTGATACACAAGTAAAACTGAAGCTAGCTGTATACAGGTTCACAGTGGTATGGGAGAATGAGTAAAAGTTATCAAACAATTAAAGATGGAAATTTTATTCACGATTACTAACAATAAAGGTTAATGCAGCTAGCATGGCAATCACATTGAAAGGGATGCTAACCATTTATTGCTGTGACTACGTAACTATGCAAAGTCTGAGTTTGAAGAACTAATTCAAGTTCTTTGAAAAATATGGAGAATTATTTCTAGTTTTTTGCCGACATTGTTCTAAAATCCCGATTATTGCTTTGTAAAGTCATTTGCTTCACAAGTTTTTAAAAAACGATGATGATCATGATGATTTTTTTAAACAAGCTGTCAAATAAAAAGCAAGAGCATTATCTTGATTGGTGATCATCATCATCATCATGATCACTGCTGATCAGAAAAATTAAGAAAGTCACAAAAACTTTTGCAACAATAGAGGTCAATATAGCTTCAGAAAATATAGAGAAAATTGAGAAAGATTTCTGAAGCAGTAATCTAGAACAAAAGATTGTGAAAATGTACAATTTTATGTTTTTGCCCTATTGTATGTCTCTATGACTATTCATATATATTTGTTTATATTAAAAAGTATTGCTTGAGTTTCGTTCGGAGTATCCAGTGAATTGAAAGTTTTCTTGACTAATAAATTATATTTTGGCATTTCAGCTGCTGAAATCATTTGATTGAGTTCTATAGTAAGTAGTTTTATCAATAATATCTGATGATCTTGTTGATATTCGTTCTGAAAAAGAAAAGTTTATCGGAAAAGTGACTTTTACATGATTGTGTTACAAATAAGGTTACAAAGTTTCAGTTGCAAAGTTGTTATTTCGTACTTAGCTGCAGAGCTGAGTGACCCCCAGCAGCTTAACTGAATGACCCCCAGCAGCTTAACTGAATGACCCCCAGCAGCTTAACTGAATGACCCCCAGCAGCTTAACTGAATGACCCCCAGCAGCTTATCTGAATAACCCCCAGCAGCTTAACTGAATGGTGCTTTTGTTATAGAGTATAGTCTACTCTTTAGATAGAAAAAAATAAGTTGTGAGTTCACATTTTATTTCTGAATCTCTTCACGACATTCCAATTACATTCTTGGCTTACTTATGCTACAGCGACTTTCAATATTTTTGGCGTGTTTTGCTCTTGAAAACACATGTTATTTGCTAGTGGCATAATTTCTTGGACTATTTTTATTGCAGATTTGACTCAGATGACGAATGTGATAGAGAAAAGAGAAGAAGTGGTCACAAATACTGCTTTATTCGTTTAATTCCTGATGTAGAATACGAATATAAACATCCATGAATGTCACAGACTGCTTTTGAAGTATGGCATAATGTTCCTTTAGTGAGAATGGAACCAACGACAGTGCTTTAATTAAAACCTGAGTTTGCTTTATTTAGTGAGCTATATGGTCATGCTTGTAAAATGTTGTTCATTTCATTTGTTCACACTGCGCCTGTCTTTACCAGTTTACATAACTGGGATATCACAGTTGATTGGTAATATGCATTGCATTTGCTGATGAGAGGTAAAGGGGTAGGAATCTCCGCAGCACGTTCGAATTCAGATGGTTAATTCGAATTCAGGCATTTGAAGTAAAAGCAACATGGTATGCAGAAGTTTTGAAGTATGGGGTATCATTGCATTATAAGCCTTGTTTCCTTAGCCAGCGGTATATGTCCTTACTGTACGTGTCCGTTTTTGGTTTTGACCTGGTTCGCTTATCCATCCTGCATTAAAGATTCAATCCGCAATCTTTGTGATCTTTCGTATTATTCAACAGTTTCATCCTATTTTGCTGTCATTTGTTATAGCATTCCCTCGTCCCCCCTGTGAGTGCGGTGTATTTGTCAACTGTTATATTATTTAGTCTACAACTCAGTACCTTCACTTGCATCGATTCGTTTGAATTGTTTTCATAATTTCTGAGCTATTCCTCTGATTGGCCCACTACTACGAGGATACTCAAGATACACATCAATTGTTTCAAATCATTGTTCGTTGTTCCAATAGGGATCTCTGATGATAGGATATATTGATGTACTAGACCAAGGGTACTAGACGCTTACGATTTATATTGACTAGGCCATTAGATTCCAAGGAATGTCGAAAGGAACGGTTGCTTTCGATCAAGTTGGTTTTTCTAAAGATACAATGCAACACACCAGTCATCATATCACGGCTTTCATGTAATAGTTCGGGCATCACATCGAGCCATCATGAATGTATAGGTAAGTTCTCTTTCTTTTCATGCATACGTGTTTGATGTCATTGAAGATGAAGCGCGCTTTTGGTCCTACAGGCTGATAGCAAGGGTACCCATTGCATAACTGTCTTTTCGAACAGTTTGATTGCACCCTTCAATTTCATCCTGAGCATCAGTAAGTTTCGTCAAAGTTTCTGTGTCAAGCATTTGATTCTATGCACTCTATAGCAATTCAATTGGAAGAATTGCAGACTTTAATGGCGGCACATTCGAAGGCTGCTTTTAACATGCGTTTACAGAGCAAATTGTTACGGATACCACCTAACTCTCGGCATGATTTCTGCTTTTTGATGGCCATCAGTGCTTTCAATATCGACCAGTATTGCTGTTTTTCTAAAAGCTTATATTTTTCTACGATAGTACAACTTTGCGAGTAGTGCTAGCATATGCACATGCTACATTTTAGCTGAGCGAAAACGTAACACGTCACGTGAAGTGAGTATGGTCTCACAGGCCAATTTTCAAGATATCTGGCCAGTTGTAGTTTTTGCTCAACACGTGCATTTGCCTGAACAGTGTGTTCTCTACTGAAGCAATACCTTAAATCGTAGAATTAGCTCGCTAAGGCGTGTATTGTCTATATACCTTTTTAATAAGGCTTTGTGACGTATTTGATAGGAGCTTACAAGCCAGGGAAACCTTCACCGAATTACTTATATAAGGGAAAGTCTGTTAGATTTGCAATAGTTATGGTCTAAGCAAAATATCATGCTGCAGGTTTTCATGAAAGAAGTAGCCGGAGTTTATAGCTTAAATTTAAACTTTTGTACTCGTGTCTGGGGAAACTTATACTTCTTAAGCAGAAGTCACGGGACTTAATTATAGATTATACAATGTGATCAGATATATTTTTAATTCATGTTTTATATGAGAAAGTTTTAACACGTCCACTAGTGAAACTTTCTTAGTTTTTTCATGATTTCAGAATTGAAACTTTCTTAAGATCTTTATTAGCATAACTAGCCCAGTGTGCGTTATGCTACGTTATTAGACAGGCTTACACTACATACACAGGATATTCTAGTTTCTTGTACGTAGGTTACTGCGAGATGAAAGTTAGATGAAAGCGACAATTGTCTTTCGAGAATGGGTGTATTTTGATTAAAATATGACTTATCAACTCTCTTAGCCTTCTATAGTCCAGGGCTGAACTTTCATTACTTTCTGATCAGCCAAGTATTGCATTCTCATAAACTCTTTTCTTATAAAATGATATGTATTTAGAGAACAGTGTAAATGAACAGTGTAAATTAAAGTGTCAGTCTATGGCAAGGTCTTTATCATCCGTTGTCGTGGGGACTTATTTTAAAGGGATGGAGTTAAAGAAGTTGACACTAGCCTTTTTACTTATTCGAAAGGGGATGGGCAATTCGAGGGCCCACATAGCAACCGATACATGTAGCCCAATGCCCACCTGTGTATCGATGATACTGTACAATGTTTGCCTTTAGCTTTCGTGTTACACTTCAAAGCAGACGTTAACGAGGTTGTAACGCTCTTGAGGCATAGGGATGCTACAGTCCTTAACATTTGCCTGTTAAATCTAAAATCACGAGCGTTCATCAGCTTTAAACCATTTATATAGGAAATATGTATTAATTGGAAGGTTAATTTTATTGTTCACTGCATTATATCAAGTCAAACTTTTGTCTTGGAAGATGCCTTGCAATTTAAGGTGGGGACTCATTCATCTCAGGAGGAGCATGCTTGCCTTTATACCAGTGACAACTTAATTATTGTTTGGTAATAATTATTCATATTCTTTATATCTTTGCTCTCTTAAATCATAATTCCACCTAACATACATTTATATATGGAAGTGTATGTTAGGTGGAATTTAAAATTATAAACCTGATTATATTTCCTCTGTTATAAGCTTCTCTAACATGAAAATACCTTTATTACCTTCATCTACTATCGAAATAGCATCAGGTAATGATCTGGGGATTTGATATCAGAACCATTTAGGATCATGATTTTGATTTGATTGGATGTCAATTCGACACGACTTGTACACGCTTTTTTTATAAGGAACCTTCTAAAAGTTCCTTATTTTCGGACCTCTTTTTATCAAGTTCTAGTACTAAAAGTTCCTTAATATTTCCTTAATTTTCACTGCACATAGAGTGCCACAAAATGGCACAGACACTAGAAAAGCATTGAAATTCTGAATTTTACCTTTAATTATGGCTAGAACTCAAGTTCAAAAGCACAAATGCGAAAGGAAATAAGTTCTATATATGCAAAAGCATAATTTCAATCAAGAAGTATCATGTATATTCCATTGATACCATCCAATATAATGTAATCTTCACTTGCATCTGAGTACAGCACTCGGAATTTGAAAATGAAAAGTCCCTTAGGGATTTATCCTTTAGTAGTATAAGTACTTTAACTATTTCGGCCTTCTACATATAGGTTCCTTATAAAGTGGTTCCTTATAAAAAAAGGCGTGTATTTCAACTCTTCTAGGTAGTCGCACCTGTCTAAAGTGATATGTTCAAACAACATCTGAAATTTAGTGGCCGGGGACTGAATTCCATATAAGGGCACAGAACACAAAATAGACATGATTTGACTCGTGAAAATGGTACAACCTGGAACAACAGCTTTTAAGGATAGTCTGTATGAGTGTAAGTAACAAAAAATACTAGTTATGGATCCTTAAAGAGAAGGAAAGTCACATAAAGGGTATCGTGACCAGGGGTTCGTCGGGGGTGTTACTGCAAGTTGGCAGGCATTTTGAGTTAGATTTTGTGTGCAACGAGAACCACTTTGATAGTCTTAAATCTCATTTTCTTGTCCATCTGTTTCTAAATTTAATCTCATCATTCTAACATTGTATTTTATAAAGTTCTACTCCCTGAGGAGTTGCCAGGTCTCCTCCTAGGGTAATACGATTTATTCCCAATAGATGAATCATAAACCTACTCTTGCAGATCTATAGAAATTTGTCAAGCGCGTTACATTTTATTCGGTTAGTAGCTTTATATCTGGACAGGGTGAATATCTACGCGTGAGAGGGTTTCCCTAAGATCCTCAGAGCTTTATCCTAAAAATTCTCCTTAGAGTTTTGCCCCCATACCCCTTGTTTTCCGTATTCTACCGTATAGTGAGTGCTTGGGGAAGCAATTTTATTTTGTTAGTATATACGTTTGATATCTTATTGGAAAAAGTCAGCAAAAAGTATTCTTCAACTGTTTACAAAGCAGGAATATTTTCATTTTTAGATTTAGTTCAATACTTCTATTCATTAAATTTAACAATGAAGTCCTAAAGAGACAAGTAAAACGGTTTTATTGAATTCAGCTGTTTTCTTGCCTTAACAAGTTCAGAATTTCAGGCAGAATGTGCTTTGATCAGGTAATGTTACAGTTGTAGCATATTGATGTTCTGTCTTAGGTGAATCTGTGTTGTATGTCGCGTCGCTTTACTTTTGATGTTGCGTTTTGGAATGGCATATCTGTGTAAATTCCTGTTATGTATGTAATTCGCTTGTAGTGTCAGTATCACCCTTTCCTGGCGATGTGTTTGTCCTTGTCAACGTGTATTGTGCTTTGACGTAACGAATGCTGTATAGTGCTTACGATTATATTATGTGTGTTTTAGTATTTGAGTTAGTTAGTTAGTTAGTTCAGTTCTTGCCGTTACATCAACTGTAGTTTCTCCGTCTTGCTTCTAACTTAGGCCTAGGCCTATGGCCTAGGCTTGAAGACTTGAAGGCTCAAACATCGAAGATTTGCCGGCCACCGAAGTGAGACCCCTTGTACTTTACACAGTCTCAACCTTCTCCCCCCTCAGCAAGTAATGCTTTGCGACGTTCTCAGCAGAAATTTCGTCTAACTAGAAGTACCTCTTGTCGCTCGAAAGAACAAGTCAGCATTAAACAAGTACTGTCTACAATGCCAGTAAATTTTCATATCAATCAACAGAAACAGTGTTATGGACGTATCTTTGTAGATAATAGAAGGCATTTTCTGACAAAGATGCACTGTATTTATACATATGAGATATTACCCACCAACTTAAAGGAATTTGTTTCTGTGTACTGTATTTTGTTATAAGAGATGAAAATAGTAAACGACTCAACCTTTGGAATCAAAAGCTAAGCAATATTTTATTCATATAGTAAAGATGCATGCATTGTGAATCAACTCTTAATAAGAAGGTTTGTCAATATTATACCTTAATATTATTCCCTATATATAGTTGTCCTGTTGGATATTAAGAGGAACTAGGCCTATGTTTGGTTGCCAATAGAAAGCAAATATTGAATAGTGAATTTTCTTCAATACATGAAATGTTGGTAACATTTGGAGTACATGCCCGCTAAAAGTTGCAAATAGTTAAGAATTATTCCCTTAGATGCAGAAAATAACCTAATAGTTTCACACAAGTCTAATGTATTGTAATGCAAGTATAGTTTTTGTGCACTACATTGTGTGGCACCATTATTACCCATTCAGTTTCTGTGTCCCTGCACCATGTGAATGATCCTTGTTTTTTGAATTTTTGCTCTGGAAACAAGCTATCGACTGCACCAACCGCTACCTTATGGCTAGGGGTGCATTTCGTAATCTGAAGTGCACAATGTACTTTTGCAGAAAAGACTTGCAGATTTGCACCATTGAGCCTATTTCCTACTAAAGTTATAAGTAGATAATCACCCCCCTGAAGAAATTAAAGACCAAAGGAAACTTCCTTTGTATTGACCTATTCTCACCCCTCAATGAAACCCTCCTTTGTCCGTCGCTTAGCATAGGTAGCAGTTAACCATGTAAGTGTACATAATGCAAGTACATAATTTGTATCATAGTATGTTTTCGTTAGTGTCAATAGCATAGATAGCACTAGGAATGGTTTTGTACGAATGAGGTTTGAATAGTTATAGGATAGAATGAATGCAAATGATGAAAACAGTGATTAACTAAAAGACATCTTTGGTGGACAGAGCGGGAATATGTTTTATTAGTATGTAATATTTACACTCCATTTCGTTGTAAAACAAACTCTCGAATAATCACTTTTACGAAATTTTCTCTTACTAAATTCCAAATGAGATTTATGATGATAAAATGTTTTGCTTCTAGAGTCATAATCACATCTTGAATTGAGTTAATTTTCGGCAGCGCTCGATAAACATATTTATTTGAGTTCATAGTACTTTGTGCAAGCTTCTTCATAATGTTGCTGTAGGATTTGCTGAAATGCTGTTCTGTATTGGAAAGATATCAACCCCCCCCCCTACTCCTCCTTTCAAACAGTTGGCACCTACGGGTTTGAATACGATGTTGAATGCTTAGAAAGCTGTTATAAGTCCTGGACTGGATTTTGCGTCCACTTAACTGAAAGTACTTATCATGTTTGTTCTTTATCGTTCTTAATCATTTCTCGGTGTGTCGTTTTTAATCATTGCTGGTTGTGTCGTTCTAAATCATTTTTCAATATGTCGTTTTAAAAATTGTTCGGTGTGTCGTTCTTAATCAGTTTTCGTCGTGTCATTTTTAACCATTGCTCTGTGTGTCGTTCTTAATAATTACTCCGTGTGCCTTTTTTGATCAGTGTTTGGTGTGTCTTGTTTAATCATTGCTCTGTTCATCGGGTTTAATCATAGTTCTGTTTGTCATTCTTAATCATTTCTCGGTTTATCGTTTTTAAGCATTTTTTCTGTGTGTTCTTTTTAATGATATTTATATTTAATGATTGTTCGGTGATATTTATTAGTTCATTTGATTTACATCGTTTATGTTATTTTAGTCTTCTATTTAAGTTTCACAGTCCTGTTATTAGTTGTTTTGTCTTCGTTGCATAGTTGTACTATCTCTTGTTCGCTATTTTTCATCAACCTTTGCCTTGATTGTATTCACCCCAGGTATTCCTCATTATTGCCCTTTGTTCTGTTCAATTTGTTAACATCGTTCAGTATTCCGTCCTATCGTTCAATGTGTAACAGGAGTGATAAATGCTCTCTGACGTTATTCACTCCAGTTCTTTCATTTTGCCCTTTCGTTGTATTCAATACCACGGCTTGTTATGTTTCCCCTTTTCACCTTTTTTCATCCACGTTGTTATCCCTGTTCTTTCCCTTCCTAGCTTGAATTTACTCACTCCTTTATTATCTATTATTGTTCCCTTCGTTATTAGATCTTAATTAATCCTGTTTTGACTGTTATACATTATATATGATTTGACCCACTTCTGTTACTCTTTATTTTGTCCTTTGTTGACTTTATCCAGATTTCCTACTTTTTCCCCTGTTTTTGAATAAATTCACTGAATCATGCTACTCGTTAATTCTGCTGTCTTTTTTGTCTTGTTTTTTCATTCATGTCAGTCATTTTTATCACCATTGTTGCAATGTTTAATTCATCACAGTTTCATTTTTCCCTCTGTTACATGGTTTCACTCTTTCCTGTTATTCTTTCGTAATCACATAGTTATGTATTATTAATGGCACCCAATAATCCCATATTGTCTCATTGTAACCATATCCTTCTGCACTAGTGTTATTACCTATTTGTTTCTTGTTTGCTTCATGGCATTTATTTTTGTTATTCTGGTCTCTGTATTCCGTAACATGCATTTACTTACTCCTGCTATCCGCTATTGTTCCCTGTATTATATAATGTTATTCTATCATGTTATTGATATTATTTGTCCCTTTGCTGCTTAGCATTGTTCAATCCTGTAGTTCTGTACTTTTACCTTTACTTTCATGTTCCCTTCTACCTTGTTGTTCGTGACGATAGTAACTCTTGTATGTCATACTGTTCAATCCTATTAGGTGATAGTTTCCCTTTTTGTTATTGTTTTATTCTACTCCAATAATGTTGAAGCTGTTCTCTTTGGTCCTCTGTGTTTTCCTCTATGGTATCGTTTTATTTCAGCACTCTAATAGATATATTTTTTCCATTTACTGTTTTGTGCTCTAATGTCCTGGAATGCGTTATCGTCCATCTGTTGTATTGTTATCTGTCCTTGATGATGTTGTACAGTTGCTGCTTTGTGTTGTTAAGTCATGTTATACGATATTGCTCATTTTATTGTCTTATTGTATTCGGTCCTGATATTTATGATGTTTTTTTCAGTTGCTGATTGGTTCTTCTCAGCCATTTTATTCTTTATTGTTTTTCGTGATTTTATTGTATGTTCTACCCTTGTGCTTAGTATTTTTCCCCT
The DNA here is from genome assembly GCA_964019165.1 of Mastigias papua. Classification (NCBI taxonomy): domain Eukaryota; kingdom Metazoa; phylum Cnidaria; class Scyphozoa; order Rhizostomeae; family Mastigiidae; genus Mastigias; species Mastigias papua. The sequence continues at coordinate 16,951 of OZ025285.1, read as the reverse complement.
CTTTCCTGCTTGGCATTGTTCAGTACTGTTACTCTGTATTGGTTCCTTTATGTTATTGTTTTAATTTGAATTGCTAGTGATGATGTTTTCCTTATGCTGCTCTGCCTTGTGGAGCCCTGTCTCCGGTACTGTTTACGGTAGTTGATTTTCTTAATCCAATCTGATATTTATCATTTATCCCCTTTGTTCCGTAGCGTGGTTCAGTCCTGCTGGTCATCTTTCTCCCCTTTATTATATTTTTTAATGTTACTTTGTTATTTGTGAGTGATTTCCATTGTGCTGTTTGGTATTGGTCAGTTCTATTATCCGCTATTGCTCCTTCTATAGTACTTGCTTAATTTACTCCTCATATCGGTGATGATTTGCCCTTTGCCGCATGTTGTTATTCAGCCCTGTTAGTTGTTAGTATTCGTATCATGATACTGGTTTATTCCAACGTAACGTATATGTGAAATGTTCCGTGTTTATATTTTGGTGTTAAATCCCGTTTTCCCACTTCACCCTGTAATTTGTTGGTTTGTTCTTCCATGTTATTATTGATGTGTTTTGTTCTGCTTTGTCTTGTTTACTTTGTTCTACGTTATTTGTCTGTTTATTCTATTCTGTTTATTATGTTGTTTCCAATATTATCGTTGTTGTATCCCCCTTTGCTGCTTGGTGATGTTTAATCCCGATGGTTGTATTATTTGCCTTTATTTTGTCGTATCATTCTACCGTATTATCAGTACTTTGTATCTTTTCGCAGAGTGATGTTGCTTAGTCCTGTAAGTCGTTACTGTTCCCGTTAATTGATAATTTTATGCTCATTAATTTCAGTATTGTTTATCATTTTGCTGCTTTGTCATGGTTAGCCCTTTAAGTCAATATTTCGTTCTTTATTTCATTGTGTTGTTTTACCCTGCTATTAGTATTCTGCTTTCTTGTAATACGTTATTTTTTCCCCGTATTATATTATTTCATTCCACCAGGATATCAGAAGTGGTTATATTTCTTCTTTTCTATTTTGCTCAGTCCTGTTGGTTGTTATATTCTCTTTCATTCACTAAATTGCTATGTTCCTGCTGCTTGGATTGTGCGTCCTTTAAGTCGTCTGGTTCCCCTTTAATGCATTTGTGTCTTCTATCTTGCTGTTACTCTTACTTTTCTTTCTGCTACTTGGCATTGCTCAGAACTGTAAGTAGGTAGTTTCCCCTTTATATCTTCGTATTTTTGTACCCCTGTGGTAATATCGTGCATCGTTTTGCTGCTTGGTGTTGCTAAGTCCTGTACTTCGATATTCTCGCTTTAATTGATCGTGTATTCCACCCCTGTTATTAGAAGTGTTTATAGTTCTGCTGCTTGGTGTTGGTCAGCCCTGTAAATCGTTATTTTTTCCTCTTTTCTTGTGTTATTGTACTCTTTCTTCAGTACTGCTTATCGTTTTGCTGCCTTGTCTCGATTACCTTTAAAAGTCGATATTTTCCTCTTATTTCATTGCTGCATTCTGCCTTGCTATTAATATTGTTTTAGTTGCTGCTGCTTTGTGTTGCTCAGTCGTTTCATTTTGTATTTTCCTCTGTATTTCATTGGTATATTCAACGTTGATATTAGTAGCTGTTGTCTTTCCACTGATTTGTGTTGCTTAAGCCTTTCAGTCGTTATTTTCCTTTCTTTTTTATTTTTTTACACTATATTAACATAGGTATAACTTATCTGCTGCGTCGTGTTACTCAAAGCTTTTTGTGCTTCTTGATTTTATTGATTAGTTGTACAGTAATAGTAGTGCATATCTTATTTGCTGCTTATTGCAGGTTAGTACATTCTTTCCTGCATTTCCTCTCTAGTTTCTTTTATTAATTCAGATTAGTATTGGTAGAGCGAATCTCTCTGCTGCCTTTTGCTGGGCAGTCCTGTCCGTAGATATTTTCCTCTCTTTTGTAGTGTTTTATTCTACATGAATATTAGTATTCCGTTTAGTTCTATTGCTTGGCGCTAGTCAGTCCATTCAGTTGTTATTTCCCTCTCTATTGTATTGTGTTAATCTGCATTAGTATTAGTAATGCTTATCTGTCTGCTACTTTTATGTCTGCTATACTGTCAGTTGGTACTACCCTCTCTATCTTATTTCTATGATAGTTCTGTTGTTATTTTCCTCTCTAGTTTGTTGCTGTATTCTACACTAAGATAAATAGTACATATCTTTTGTTGCTCTGTACTGGTCAACACTTTCGATCGGTATGTTCCTCCCTATTTTATTGTGTCGTTTTGCATTAATATCAGTAGATGTAACCTCTCTGCTAGGTCTGTTGTTTAATCTTTTTCATTCTTTATTTTCCTGTCTATATGATTGCTTTATTCTATTGTAATATCAGTCGTGCTTGTCTGTCTGCTGATTGGTGTTACTCCATCATTTCAGTCGTTAGTGTCTTCTGTATTTTACTATTTTACTCTACAGTAATAGTAGTAGTAGTGTTTATGTTTCTGCTTGTTGGTGTTACTCAAACCTGCAAGTCATTATGCCCCTCTCTAATTTTGTGCTGTAGCCAAAATTAATATTAGTAGTGCTTATCTTTCTACTGCTGGATGTTACTGTGTCCTTTCTGTGGTTATTTTCCTCTCTATTTTATTGTTGTATTCTACATTAAGCTTAGGTGTGCTCATCTTTTTACTGCTCGGGTGTTGTTAGCACTTTCGGTCTTTATGTTCTTCTCTATTGTATTTTGTTGCTCTACAATAATATTGGTAGAGGTTATCTCTCGGCTTTTTTGTGTTACTTATTGTTGTCTGTCCTTATGTTTGTCTATGGTTTATTGTTGTATTTTATATTAATACTTGTAGTGGTGATTGCTCTGCTGCTTTGTGTCAGTCAGTCTTGTCAGTCGTTAGTTTGCTTTGTTTGTAATTGTTTTATTCCACATTAATATTGGTAGTGTTCATCTTTCTGCTGCTTCATATTACTTAATCCTTTATGTTTTTATTGTGTGTTCTATTATTATTATTATTATTATGTCTTTATTTATAGTTTTATTCTAAAGTAATATTATTAATGCGTATCTCTGGAATGGTTCGTGTCATTTCAGCAGTTTTGGTTTTTATTTTCGTGTCTATTGTTGTGTTGTACTGTTGATTAATGTTAGTAGTGCTTAATATCAGTTTCATTAGCTGTGCTTCTCTTTCTGCTTCTGCTTGGTATTGCTCAGTGACGTGACACGTTATTCCTCTCTTTACATGATTGTTCAATTCTACCTTGGCTATTTGTCTGCTGGTCTGTGTTGGTCACTGCTGTGAGCCATTGTTTGTCTCTTTATATCATTGTTGAGTTCTACCTTATTTCTAGTGTTGTTTTACCTTTCTCTTGCTTTGTTTTGCTCAGTGCTATGATGCGTTATTTCTCATGTTATGTGTTTGTTGAAATCTGCCTTGTTTTAGTATTTTTATCTGTCTGCTGCTTAGTGATGATCTCTGCTATACAGCCTTAGTTCTCTCTTGGTATGAATATTAATTTCTGCCTTGTGTCTAGTATTGTTTATCTTACGGCTACTTGGTCTTGCTCATTAATTTGAGCAGTAAGTTCTCTCTTTTCATGATTGTTTAATTCCACCTTTTGTCTAGTGTTGTTTATCTGTCTGCTGCTTGTTGTTGCTCAGTTCTGGGATGTGGTGTTGCTCTTGTAAATTATTGTTCAATTTTACCTTGCTTCTAGTGTTGTTTATCTTTCTGTTGCTTGGTTTCGCTCAGTTTTGTGGTGTGTTATTGCTCTCTTAAATTATTGTTATATTCCACCTTGTTTCTAGTGATGTCTGTCTGTCTTCTGCTTGGTTATCAACAGTGTTGTGAAGCGGTTTTTATCTTTTTATACGATAGTTCAATTATACGGTGTGTCTAGTGATGTTTAGCTCTCTGCTGCATAGTGGTGTTCATTGCTCTAGGGCGATGTCTCTCTATATGACTCTTAAATCCTGCCTTGTTTCTAGTTGATGGTATCATTGTGATGCTTGCGTTTGCGCAGAGCTGCATGATGTTATGTCTCTTTTTATATGGTCATTCAACTTTATCGTGTGTTTAGTGGTTTTTATCTTGTTGCTGTGTGGTTTTGCTACGTACTGCGAAGTGGAGCGGTAATTCTCTCTCTCTGTGATTGTCAAATTCCATCTTCTATCTAGTGGTGTTTATGTTTTTGCCTCCTTGTTTTGATCAGTGATGTGAGACGTTATTTCTGCGATTATTCGATTTTCTATTTCTATTTGTTTCAGTTTAGGTTAGTCTTCTTCTACTTGTGTTGTCTCATTGCTGTAAGGCATTATTACTCCCGTTGTTTGACTGTTCAGTTCTACCCTGTGTATTGGGATGTTTATCTTTCTGCTGTCTGGTTTTCCTCAGTGTTGTCAGGCGTTATTTCTCTTCATGTGTGATTGTTCAATCTACCTTGAGTCTGGTGTTGTTTGTCGATGTGCTGCTTTGTGTTACTCAGTGCTGTATGGCATTATTTCTCTCGTTATATGGTCTTTAAATTCTACCTTGTTTCTAGTGTTGTTTATCTTTCTGCTCCTTTATATTGCTCAGTGCTCTGATAAGTTATTGCTCTTTTTATACAAATGTTCAATTCAATCTTGGTTCTAGTGGAGGATATCGTTTTACTGCTTGGAATTGCTCATAGCTGTGAGACCTTAATTCTCTGCTTATATAAGTGTTCAACCCTATATTGTTTCTAATGTTTGTTATCTTTCTGCTGCTTGGTGCTGTCCAGTGATGTAAGGCGTCATTTCTCTCTTTGTATGATAGTTCAATTCTTCATCGTTATAGTTTTGTGTATCTTCCTGCAGCTTGGTTGTGATGATTGGTATGAGGCTATATTATTGTTAAATTCTACCTTGTTTCTAGTGTTGTTTATCTTTCTGCTGCTTTTTGGTGCTCAGTAGTTTGAGATGTTATTTCTCTTTTCATATGGTCTTTTAATTCTACCTTGTTTTTAGTGTTGCTTTTCGGTCTTTTGCTTGGTTTTGCTTGTTAGTGTGAAGCGATTTTATCTTGTTATACGATTGGTATACTTTACCTTGTTTCCAGTGTTGTATAGTTTTCTGCTGCTTGGATTTGCTCCGTTCTGTAAAGCGTGAGTTTTCTCTTTATATCATTGTTAAATTCTACCTTGGTTCTAGTGGTCTTTTATCTTTCTGCTGCTTGGTGTTGCTCAGTGCTGCGATGCATTGTTTCTCTCTTTATGTGATTGTTCAATTCTACCTTGTTTCTAGTTTTTAATCTTCCTGCTGCTTGGCTTTGCTTAGTACTGTGATGCAATATGTCTCATTTTATATGATTGGTCCAATATACCTTGTTGCTAGTATTGTGAATCTTTCTGTTGCTCAGTGGCACTCTCTGATGTAAGGCATTAGGTCTCCCTTTGTATGAATTTTGATTTCTGCCCTTGTTGTAATGTTGTTTATCTGTCTGCTGCTTGGTTTTTATCAGTAATTTGAGGTGTTAGTTTCTCGTTATATGATTGTTTAATTCTACCCTGTGTAGTGTTGGTTATCTTTCTGTTACTTGGTATTGCTCAGTTTTGTGATGTGCTATTTTTCTCTTCCAGTATTGGTAAATTCTACCTTGTTTCTAGTGATGTGTATCTTTATGCTGCTTGGTGTTGCTCTGTGGTGTGGGGCATTATTTCTCCTATTTTGTGATTGGTTATTTCTACCTTGTTTCTAGTGTTGCTTGTCTGCCTGCTGCTTGGTTTCTCTCAATGTTGTACGAAGTTAGTTATGTGATTGTTGAGTTCTACCTTGTTTATAGCAATATTTATCATTCTGTTGCTTTATTTTGCCCAATGATTTGATGGATTATTTCTCCCTTTATATGCTTGCTCAAGTCTACCTTGTTTCTAGTGTTGTTGTTTGCTCTGCTGCTTTAGTTTCTTCCGTGCTGTTTGGCGTTATCTCTCTCTGTATATGGTCTTTAAGTTCTACCTTGTTTCTATTGTTTTTCATATTTCTGTTGTTTGATGTTGATCATTGTTGTTGGGCGTTCTTTTTCTCTAAATATGATAGTTCAGTTGCAACTTGATTCTTGTGTTGTTTATCTTTCTGCTGTTTGGTTATGCTTACTAGTTTGAGACGCCATGTTTCTCGTCATATCGTGGGTCAATTCTACCTTGTTTCTATTGTTGTTTATCTTTCTCCTGCTTGGTTTGTCTCAGTGCTGTGAGTCGTTAGTTCTCTCCTCGTGTTGTCATTCAAGTCTACCATGTTCCTAGTGTTGTTTATCGTTCTGCTGCTTATTGAATCTGATTGCAGTAAGGCGTTTTTTCTCTCTTGGTATGATTGTCATTTTTCATTTCTACCTTTGTTCTAGTGTTGTATATCGTTGTGCTTCTTGGTGTTGTTCAGTGCATTATGGCGGCATTTCTCTGCTTATATTTCTCTAAATTCCACCATGTTTCTAGTGTTTTTTATCTTTCTTCTGCTTTGTGTTCATCCGTGCTGTTGGGCGTTCTTTTTCGTTAATGTGAGTGTAGAATATCTGTCTGCTCTTTTGTGTTGCTCAGTGTTGTAAAGCGTTGTTTCTCTTGCCATGCGATTGTTAAGCTCTGCCTTGTTTGTAGTAGTAATTAACTTTCTGTAATGTAGTGTTACTCTATGCTGTGAAGTGCTAGTTCTCGCTTCATTTGATTGGTCAGTTCTACCTTGTGTCTAGTGTTGTTTGTTTTCTGCTCCTTGATTTTTCTCAGTGTTGTCCGGCATTATTTTTTCGTTATTTGATTTTTGAATTCTACCTTGGGTATAGCGATTTTTATATTTGTGTTGCCTGGTTTTGCTCCATAATATCAGGGTTTACTTCTCTCTTTATATGAGTGGTGCATTCTACCTCTCTCGTTTTCCTAGTGTTGTTTATCTTTGTGCTGTTCTGTATTACTCAGTGCTCTGATACGTTATTGCTCTCTTTATGTGTTTGTTAAGGTTTGCCTTGTTTGTAGTTGTATTTAGCTTTCTGTAACTTGGTATTGATCTATGCTATGAAGCGTTAGTTCTCACTTTATAGGATTATTCAAGTCTACCTTACTTCTACTGTTGTTTGTCACCCTACTGCTTGGTGCTGCTCAGTGGTGCATGGCGTTATTTCTCTTGTTGTATGATTGTTAAATTCTACCTTGTGTCTAATCGTATTTATCTTTCTTGAACTTGGTATTGTCCTATGCTGTGAGGTGTTAGTACTCTGTGTAATATGATTCTTAAAGTATACCTTGCGTCTAGTGTTTTTTACCAAAGTATTGGTCAGCGCTGTGATGTGTTGTTTCTCTCTTTATATTATTGTTCAATTCTGCTGTGTTTCTAGTGGTTTGTTATCTTTCTGCTGCTTGGTTGTGTTCAGTGCTGTGATGCGTTCTTTTTCATTTTATATGATTGTTGAAATTTACCTTCTTTTTAGTATTGTTTATCTTTTTGCTGCTTAGTGATGCTCTCTGCTGCTAGGCGTTATTTCTCTGTTTGTGTGAATGTTCATCTCTACCTTGTATCTAGTGATGTTTATCTTTCTGTTGCTTGGTATTCTTCATCATTGTTCAGTGCTATTTCTCTCTGTATATGATTGGTAGATTCTACCTTGTTTCTAGTGCTATGTATAGTTTTCATCACTGCTGTGATTTGTTGTTGTCTCTGTTAAATTATTGTTCAATTCTACCTTGTGTCTAGTATTGTTTATCTTTCAGTTGTTTGGTTTTGCTCAGTTCTGTTAGGTGTTATTGCTCTCTTAAATTATTGTTAGGTTCTACATTGTTTTTAGGATTTTGTATCTGTCCGCTGCTTTGTTATGGAATGTTATATCTCCTATTATATGATTGGCTAGTTCTACCATGTTTCTAGTGTTGTTTGTCTTTCTGCTCTTTTGCTTTTCTCAATATTGTCAGTTGCTATTTCTTTTGTTATATGATTGTTGAAGTCTACTTTGTCTAATCTTATGGTTATCTTTCTGTTGCTTGGGTTTACTCAATATTGTGAGGATTTATTTCTCTCTTTGGTATGATTATTCAAGTCTACCTTGTTACTAGTGTGCTGTATCGTTTTGTGGCTTTGTTTTGCTCAGTGCGGTATGGCGTTATATCTCTCTGTATATGATTGTTAGATTCTACCGTGTTTCTAGTGTTGTTTATCTTTCTACTTCCTGGTGATGCTCATTGCTGTAAGACGTTAATTCTCTGTTTATATGATTGTTCAATTCTACCTTGTTTCTAGTGGTGTTTATCGTTCTGTTGCTTTGTATTGCGCATCGCTGTTCAGTGTTATTTCTCTCTTTATATGATTGTTAGTTTCTGCCTTGTTTATAGTGCTATTTATATATCTGCTGCTTGATGTTGCTCAGTGCTATATTCCGTTATTTCACCTATTATATGATTGGTCAATTCTACTATGTTTCTAGTGTTGTTTATCTTTCTGCTGCTTGGTTGTGCTCAGAGCTTCATGGAACTATTTCTCTCTGTATATGATTGTTCGATTATACCTTGTTTCTAGTGGTGTTTATTGTTCTGCTGCGTGGTGTTGCTCAGTGCTGTAAGGCATCATTTCTCTTTTCATATGAGTGTTCATGTCTTCAGTGGTCTAGTGTTGTTTATCGCTCTGCTGCTTGATTTGGTCAGTGCTCCATGGCATTATGCCTCTCTTTATATAAGTGTTCAATTCTACATTGTGTCTTGTGTTGTTTATCTGTCTGCTGCTTGGGGTTGCTCATTGCTGTGAGGAGTATTTTCTCTCTTTATATGATTGTTGAATTCAATCTTGTTTCTAATGTTTTGTATCTGTCTGCTGCTTGGTTTGTCTCATTGTTGTAAATCATTATTTCTCCCGTTTGTTGATTGTTCAATTCCACCTTGGTTAAAATGATGTTTATCTTTCTGCTGCTTGGTTTTGCTCAGTAATTTGAGGCGTTATTTCTCTCTTCAGGTTTGTTCTGCTCCGTTTTTGCGAGCTGCTATTTCTCTCTTATATTGTTGGTTAATTCTATCTTGTTGTTAGTGTGGATGTAACTTTCTTGCTCAATGCCGTGAGACTTTATTTTTCTCATTATATGATTATTCAATTCTACCTTGTTTCTAGTGTTGTTGTATCTTTCTTCTACTTGGTTTTGCTCAGTGCTGTGAGGCTTTGTGTCTTATTGTATATTTATGTTCAATCCTACCTTGTTTCTAGTGTTGTTTATCTCTCTGCTACTTGATGTTTTTCAGTTTTGTGTGGTGTTTTTGCTATCCTAAATTACTGTTAAAATCTACATTGTTTCTGTTGTTGTTTATCTTTCTGCTTCTTTGTTTTGTTCAGTATTGCATGGCATTATTTCTCTCTTTATATTATTGTGTAATTCTACATTGTTTCTAGTGTTTTTTTTATCTTTCTTCTGCTTGGTGTTGGTCAGTGTTATGAGGCTTTGGTTCTTAGTGCATATGAGTGTTCAATTCTTCTTTGTGTCTGCTGTGGTTTATTGTTCTGCAGCT
>OZ025285.1:0-2500 GCA_964019165.1 Mastigias papua | reverse complement strand
TAGGGTTAGGGTTAGGGTTAGGGTTAGGGTTAGGGTTAGGGTTAGGTTAGGGTTAGGGTTAGGGTTAGGGTTAGGGTTAGGGTTAGGGTTAGGGTTAGGGTTAGGGTTAGGGTTAGGGTTAGGGTTAGGGTTAGGGTTAGGGTTAGGGTTAGGGTTAGGGTTAGGGTTAGGGTTAGGGTTAGGGTTAGGGTTAGGGTTAGGGTTAGGGTTAGGGTTAGGTTAGGGTTAGGGTTAGGGTTAGGGTTAGGGTTAGGGTTAGGGTTAGGGTTAGGGTTAGGGTTAGGGTTAGGGTTAGGGTTAGGGTTAGGGTTAGGGTTAGGGTTAGGGTTAGGGTTAGGGTTAGGGTTAGGGTTAGGGTTAGGGTTAGGGTTAGGGTTAGGGTTAGGGTTAGGGTTAGGGTTAGGGTTAGGGTTAGGGTTAGGGTTAGGGTTAGGGTTAGGGTTAGGGTTAGGGTTAGGGTTAGGGTTAGGGTTAGGGTTAGGGTTAGGGTTAGGGTTAGGGTTAGGGTTAGGGTTAGGGTTAGGGTTAGGGTTAGGGTTAGGGTTAGGGTTAGGGTTAGGGTTAGGGTTAGGGTTAGGGTTAGGGTTAGGGTTAGGGTTAGGGTTAGGGTTAGGGTTAGGGTTAGGGTTAGGGTTAGGGTTAGGGTTAGGGTTAGGGTTAGGGTTAGGGTTAGGGTTAGGGTTAGGGTTAGGGTTAGGGTTAGGGTTAGGGTTAGGGTTAGGGTTAGGGTTAGGGTTAGGGTTAGGGTTAGGGTTAGGGTTAGGGTTAGGGTTAGGGTTAGGGTTAGGGTTAGGGTTAGGGTTAGGGTTAGGGTTAGGGTTAGGGTTAGGGTTAGGGTTAGGGTTAGGGTTAGGGTTAGGTTAGGGTTAGGGTTAGGGTTAGGGTTAGGGTTAGGGTTAGGGTTAGGGTTAGGGTTAGGGTTAGGGTTAGGGTTAGGGTTAGGGTTAGGGTTAGGGTTAGGGTTAGGGTTAGGGTTAGGGTTAGGGTTAGGGTTAGGGTTAGGGTTAGGGTTAGGGTTAGGGTTAGGGTTAGGGTTAGGGTTAGGGTTAGGGTTAGGGTTAGGGTTAGGGTTAGGGTTAGGGTTAGGGTTAGGGTTAGGGTTAGGGTTAGGGTTAGGGTTAGGGTTAGGGTTAGGGTTAGGGTTAGGGTTAGGGTTAGGGTTAGGGTTAGGGTTAGGGTTAGGGTTAGGGTTAGGGTTAGGGTTAGGGTTAGGGTTAGGGTTAGGGTTAGGGTTAGGGTTAGGGTTAGGGTTAGGGTTAGGGTTAGGGTTAGGGTTAGGGTTAGGGTTAGGGTTAGGGTTAGGGTTAGGGTTAGGGTTAGGGTTAGGGTTAGGGTTAGGGTTAGGGTTAGGGTTAGGGTTAGGGTTAGGGTTAGGGTTAGGGTTAGGGTTAGGGTTAGGGTTAGGGTTAGGGTTAGGGTTAGGGTTAGGGTTAGGGTTAGGGTTAGGGTTAGGGTTAGGGTTAGGGTTAGGGTTAGGGTTAGGGTTAGGGTTAGGGTTAGGGTTAGGGTTAGGGTTAGGGTTAGGGTTAGGGTTAGGGTTAGGGTTAGGGTTAGGGTTAGGGTTAGGGTTAGGGTTAGGGTTAGGGTTAGGGTTAGGGTTAGGGTTAGGGTTAGGGTTAGGGTTAGGGTTAGGGTTAGGGTTAGGGTTAGGGTTAGGGTTAGGGTTAGGGTTAGGGTTAGGGTTAGGGTTAGGGTTAGGGTTAGGGTTAGGGTTAGGGTTAGGGTTAGGGTTAGGGTTAGGGTTAGGGTTAGGGTTAGGGTTAGGGTTAGGGTTAGGGTTAGGGTTAGGGTTAGGGTTAGGGTTAGGGTTAGGGTTAGGGTTAGGGTTAGGGTTAGGGTTAGGGTTAGGGTTAGGGTTAGGGTTAGGGTTAGGGTTAGGGTTAGGGTTAGGGTTAGGGTTAGGGTTAGGGTTAGGGTTAGGGTTAGGGTTAGGGTTAGGGTTAGGGTTAGGGTTAGGGTTAGGGTTAGGGTTAGGGTTAGGGTTAGGGTTAGGGTTAGGGTTAGGGTTAGGGTTAGGGTTAGGGTTAGGGTTAGGGTTAGGGTTAGGGTTAGGGTTAGGGTTAGGGTTAGGGTTAGGGTTAGGGTTAGGGTTAGGGTTAGGGTTAGGGTTAGGGTTAGGGTTAGGGTTAGGGTTAGGGTTAGGGTTAGGGTTAGGGTTAGGGTTAGGGTTAGGGTTAGGGTTAGGGTTAGGGTTAGGGTTAGGGTTAGGGTTAGGGTTAGGGTTAGGGTTAGGGTTAGGGTTAGGGTTAGGGTTAGGGTTAGGGTTAGGGTTAGGGTTAGGGTTAGGGTTAGGGTTAGGGTTAGGGTTAGGGTTAGGGTTAGGGTTAGGGTTAGGGTTAGGGTTAGGGTTAGGGTTAGGGTTAGGGTTAGGGTTAGGGTTAGGGTTAGGGTTAGGGTTAGGGTTAGGGTTAGGGTGAGGGTTAGGGTTAGGGTTAGGGTTAGGGTTAGGGTTAGGGTTAGGGTTAGGGTTAGGGTTAGGGTTAGGGTTAGGGTTAGGGTT
>OZ025284.1:12947028-13067102 GCA_964019165.1 Mastigias papua | reverse complement strand
TCTGTCCTGCCAAGTGATAATTTGCAAGAGGACATGTATGATAAAACAAGTGAATGTTGCATTTCATGTAGCAATAATATATACGGTAATATAAATCCTTTGCAACTACTTTTATTGCTATCTGTCCTCATGACAAAATACTATAGAAATACTTCTTAAATCTCGCAAATCACATTCTGTGCAAATGGATACAGTTAAAGAATAACCTGCCAATAGAATACTCATGTATCATAAGGCATTTAGTAAGAGAAAACTGAGCTGGCCTTTCATAGTTACCTAATCGCATTAGCATTTCTGCATCATAATTCCTTTAGTAAAGACTTTCATAAGTAATGATTTTGATTTGTTTTAGAAAATCAACCGAAAGAGTTCTACCGGATGCTCTTTGATAGGGACGTGTTGGTTTGTAGAAAGGAGTCGTGAATACGAATCCAGCACGGTTCGGCTATTTACGTGCATTGTGACTAATAATTCTCACATAGGATAAAGCCTAGATTTATTCCATTGAGCACTAGTTGCATTTCACAATGCATGTAAAGTTTGAATGTCGATAAAAGCAATCCATCTTGCTTTTTAAGAATTTCAATAGAACCCAGTCCATATATCTTTCGTTCTCTTTTTGATGTCTACTCCAAGCAATTTTAGAGATTGATGTTAATAGCATTTCCCAATCTTATGTGGTAACGGATATTATCGATCATATGGTACGGCAACGACCATTAATGAAACAGCATTCCGCTTTATCCTCTTCTTTCTGAAAAAGGAAAGCATGTTTGGTCCCATAACTGTGCTACACGAACCGAGGGACACCAAGGAGCGTGTTACGGAATTACATTCAATAATTAGCGATTTGTACCTGACGTAGATTAAGTGGATTTAAGTGTAAGTGGATCTATTCTCTTAGACCCCAAGAGCACTGTATTGCCTTTCTTGACAGTCAAGCACTACTTTCGTACAGAGCACTTCATTTTATGAAAAATATGTATTAAATTAACTTTCTACAGATAATTCGAGACATACGACCATAATAAGGACAGGAGGTAGCGCTATTCTTTAAGTAATGTTAGGTGCAACACTATCTCAAATCTTGCACTGCAGACAGGTTCGCCCACTGCTTCCTTTTTACGTAGGTGCTTAATGAGTAGATCCAAGCATTGCTGCACTAATTTAAGACTTAGCACCTAGTTTATTTCACTTTGTTTTCATACGAGATGCAGTCATCAATAATATATTACCCCAAGAAACTGCTGCTAACGTAGTATAAGAACGTATTTAAGAGGATCATTTTCTTGAGCTCTCAGTGCCATTCAGCTTTACTAGCTGTCGCTTTATCTTCTTACAAATTTTTGCAATTAAGTCACCTTGCAAGCATGGGATCTGGAATCAGAGGGGCATTGGGGGACGGGGAAGTAGAAAGAACTATTGGGGCTACCGTGAAGAGCAGAAAAGTGAAGGTGGTACTTTACCCTTGCATAACTCGTACTGCATCCTACAGGTACATAAAAATATATACGGCATGGATCAGTTAACAACCAAATTAGTTGTTTAATGCAATATTCAGATTTTCTTATGCTTTTAGAACATATAAGAGTGAAATTTGACGGCCTAAATCCTGAAACTCGTACAAGGAAATTAAGGAATTACCCCCAAAACAGTCTGAGATGTTACGTCTGCAATGATTTGTGAAGCCTTTGAGAATAAAAGAAGTTTCATTAATGACTTTACAGTAATGTTGAGTTATACAAGATTGCAATTAAAGAGAACACTTGATCCCACTCGTTGCAGTCTCTGTATGAAGGACCAACAAATTAAAGAGTCAGTCCAGTGGATAGAAATAACCGATCCTTACAGGGACTTTACAAAAGTTGTAGCAATCTATTAGCTATATTGAAACATTGTAGTTTACCAAGCTATATTGTGTATCGAATGGAAACACTTGTGAGGTGCTCAAATCGATGTCACTATATATGATTCTGTTATTCTGCTGTAGGACCTTGACATACAGCAGAATCCATCTTTGAACATATGAGATGCCACAAAATCGAATTTAGAACATAAGAAAACATGAAGTACAATCTCGATGTAATAGGGCAACAGAAGAGCTGATTCACCTTAAAATTTGAGTATTCCATTTTTATTTAAAATGAAGTAAACGATGACGGCACGACCATGGCTGTTATTGGTAAAATATGTGATTTTTAATAGGAAAGTGTTCAAAATTAGCATTGAAAACTCACTAAATGCATAGTAAATATTTGCTTAAACAGCACTGAAAGTCTTTAATATATGCTTCAGTAACCAGAAACGCAAATAAAAGAGAACAATTGAAACACACTATTATTGCTCACTTACTAACAGCAGGCGGGAAGTTTAGCACTACTAAATACTACATTGAGTAAGATCTGAAATAACTATTAAACATTTCAAAATTCCTTATTTGTGTAGCTAGCAAGTATGTTAAAGATAATATAGCTTGCATTCCTGTCTTCTTGATAACACATGAACTTCTATAGTTGCTCGTATTAATTAAACAATACAAGAAAGACACTGTAACATCAAATAAACATACCTAATAGAGACGTTACTTGCAATAGTTATCTTCTATTGATTGCCACAGGTGATGAATCCTCCCACACGTCGAAGATGCTTTCAGCGCCCCTGACTTCAATTGTTTCATATTGTTGCAATTCAACTAGTTTAATACCGACGCAGTATAGTATTTATCATATAGCAATTTCATCTACAGGATACTTCACAATTTGAGTCATTCTTCATATTTGCCTATTTTATTTGTAGAAAAACATGATCATCAACCATTTCAAGGTATTTATAGACCATTTCTTTAATTATAAATCCATCATTTCATTTCACTTGGTTCTAGAATGATATCTACAATTTGCTACGTTCATACACAAGAGTTCTGTTTATCAGTATAAGGAGAATAGTGCTTTAAACAGAGTTCTCATCAATGAACTTAATAAACCTTGCATTGCCTACAGGATACTTTTTTCCACTGCCTACTTCTTTCAAGTTTGATTTCTAGCCAACTTGTATTGTAAAAGCACATAATATGATCCTTGGCAATATACCTAACCTTAGGAGATTAGATTACAATAACTCAACAGATTTTCTCTCTTTCAGATAAACGGTGAAAAGATTAAATCAAGAGATACAATAAAATATATTGAGATAAAAATTGATCTGTCATTGAAATGAAAAGAGAACGTAATGAGAACTACATACTACCCAAACGATATTCTACAGCGTAGCATATCCACATTTAAAATATTGTTAATCTGTTTGGGAATGTGCTACTGATTCCATTTTGTATTATACGATTGTGAACGCTACAAAGTCCGGCAGCTCATATTGTAGCAAACAGTGTCAACGATCAACCACCCTGCTATAAATACTACAGCTAGGAAGGTTAACAGTCAAAGAAACGATTGACTTTGAGACAGCTTGTATAGTTAATAGAGCTTTTACAGTACTTGCATTTCCCCCACATGCTGTCAATGTTTCACAACAGATACGAATCTTGCAATAGAACCGTACACAACTGCTCCTTTTCTGGCTACTTTCAATACGAAATTAAAGTAAATCAATGCTAGATAAACAAGCTTATTTTCGTGTCCCTTTCTTGTTTTTAAATTTATACCTTTCATGTATATTGGTATTCTAAGAAGCTTGTATATCTAAATTAAGCTAGTTATGTTTTATCGCGCAAGGTTCCTTGAAAATCAGTTTATTACTGCATGCATTTTTACCCTGTTGAAATGAAATGAAAAACCATTGAAACACAACTGTCCTTGATCAGTAGTCTTTCCAGGTGAGGGACAGGTGGCTGATGGTTAAGATTATATGGAAACCAGGCTTAATCGGAAATCATCATTCAAACAGCTTTGTGGACATGCATACCTCGCAAGCATGTCACACCATCTAATGTCACAACCAACTTTTGATACTTATAAACCATCAAATATTTCTATGAACATGAAAATGATTTGACGTTTTTGAGATCACTTGCAAGGCTAAGTACTTTCTTTTGAAGTACAAGATAATAATCGTTCTTTTCTAAAGGTACCAAACGCCAACAAATTTCCACACTAGACTACCGCTAGGGTTTCATGAGGAAGTTGTGCCGGGGGTAGCTGCCCTCCCCATTGACACCCTATACGGCAATTCTTGTCTCAAAAATGAAATATATGTTATATGTTATTACTACTGTTATTGTAAGACTTGACAACATCTACTCGATTTTCAATGCTTGTTATAAAGTATGTTCGTAAGCCTTGAACTCTTAATATCTATGTGTTTTCAGAAAAAGAACATAAAGATCCCGGAGCAAGTTAACGACGCTATATCTATACTCAGCGATGGCATGGTCAAAGGCTTGTTTGAAGATGATGGCCGTCCTAATGTTGAGGTATTACTTATTCTGTTAGATGCAAATTCAATTCCCATTTTAAGGACTTTAATATGCAACAATGTTTTTTGTTAATTTTACATCCACATTGTAGTATTACTAGGTAATGTAAGATTTTCCGTAGTACTTTTAGCTATTTGTGGATAGATCATCGCATACACATTTAGACAATACTTAGGGTCGGTACCTGGGTGCTATTGTATGCGACTTCTATTCTTCATCAGTATTGCTGACATACAAAATTTTCAAAAGATGTATAATTTGAAAAAGGTGTCTTGTAAGTTATTCTTCAAGCCTTCCTTATATTTCATTAAATCCAGATACTTGCTACTCATTGGAATCTCGGTATCGTTTGATTAGACAATACAATTTGTATCTTCACGGGCATAAGTGCTTCAATAAAGATTACCAGGTTTCATAACTCTTTTTCATGCCAATAAGGTTGTGAACCCAATTCAAGCATTAATGGTGAACAGATTTTTATGCATGCAGTTTGAAATTGTGAAAGTTCTCTGGCTATATGACAAAAAGAGTTGCTTTACAAATATTGTATTGATATGGGTGCTTATTGAGGGAGTTCGCAAAGAAGGTATTTTTGACAACAGAGATTCAGTGGATCGATTTGAAAGCCTCAGAAGGCAAGTAGAATATTTGCTATTAATTCCACTTTACCCTGGAATCAACTTAAACTGCTATTTCAATTTTGCATGGTTGATAAAAGCCAGCATTTCTATGATATTGACGTTGCCTTTATACTAATTCTGTTGAATACATTGCGGTAGTTATACAAAATGCAAAAATAGCTCTTTTTGTTTTGCCTATGACATGCACATAGCACTTCAAATTCTTGATATCTAGTGAAATATTAATATAATGTCTTTTAGGTACTTTGATAGGGCTATGATACAGTTATTAGAAAGTGCTCAGAGAAGATATCAAGATCCTTTCGATAGTCCAATACGATCTAAGAGCCCTGTATTCAAGAACAGAGAGTTGGTATATGTTGCTGGTGAATTAAATTACCAGACATTTTTCATGCAAACAATATCCAGGAGATTTGTGACCCATGGATGGAACTTGGTATAAATATGCATGTATTTGTCACTGTTTATCTGGAATTTGACTATAGCAATTCCTACCAAATTGTGTGGAAGGAGAGAGTAGTGTAAAACTACTCGAGTTCTTACAAATAAAATCTACTGCGAATCAACTGTGTAATGTCCAATAGTAAAAAATGAGAGATAACACTAAAACAACAACGGCAGCTGAAAAAACTTTTCCTATTCTCAGTGAAATCGGCTGGAAAAAGACCTTTAACAACGGATTTCATTAACGAGTTATAACAATGACTTTAAATAATGATTTTTCTTAAAGCGACTTCGCAATTATTAACTTCTCACTACGTTACATTATGACTGACTGAACATGCAACAGTCTGGGGGGTTTATGGACACCACGTGAAACACATATTAGGCAATACAAGAGTGGGTTGTTGCCAGATGTAATGGGCACTGATGAGAATAGCATGGTTACGGATTACAAGCATGGAACGTCATTATCAGACATGATACAAACAAATCTACTGCTTAACAGTAGGATCTACAATAGTGGACAAAAGTCCTCGGGACACTTAGAAGAAACAGATAAAAAACCATTTTCCTCTACATATTGTCATAGTTGCTACAAACATGCACCCCCCTTCCCCCTAGAACAATGTTGATTCGTTTGTGGTATATTTGAAGTTGGCGTGCACGCGAAATTTTCCCATTATCGCAGGTATTTCTCCAGAAAACCAACATTGTTTCAGGGGGAGAGGGGAATTAAAGTTTGTTGCAGACTGCAAAAAGTGCAAAGTGTCCCAGGACTTTTGTCGGGTATTGTCTGGTATTGAAATTTTTCAAAACACGTTATACCTGCAATGTGTTGGTTGGACAAGGGGTAATCGATGGTGCTAAAAACGATGGTGATATCTAAAAGTCTGTAAGTCATCTCTGTGACGTCATGTCACGTGGGTGTCTCATTCTGTCCCTCCGGCAGTGCTCCTACCCAAATCGGTATTAGGACATAATTTTTATCTTCCAAACACAATGTAATCGACGAAACGAGCCTCACGAGACTTATCTTGAAAATATAGGAACAGTTTGAGCAACATAGCTTGCAAAAACGCTCTAAATACCAGCTTTACTTGAACTTTGCCGGAACTTGCAAACGAGGCCAAGACAGACGTTAGCACATGTACTAATGACAGTATTGCTATGGTTACGCAGATGCAGTCCGTAACTTATTAATTTCACCATTCGTTCTTATTCAAATTCCTAAAATATATTCTGCTTATGCATTTTGGCAACTTTTTCTATACAAGAGGCGTTATATGTGCACTGCTTTTATGGCTGGTGTGTTAACTGGCTATGCATTACAGTTCAAAATGTACCCAAGAAACACCCCCATTCACAACATGCGCTATTGATTACATATGCCTGTCTGCATGGCGAAATTTCAGGAATACTTCCGTTGTCAGCAAAACAGACAACAGACGGCAGGGATATTCAAAGTCTCCTTCGTGTTACACAATTACTAGTTAGCTAAACAGAACAACGATCAAAAGTACATTCACACTAGTAATCTACATGGCTTCACTAGATAACAACAATAATTTATTGATGCACTAGAGATAGAGACAATAATGAATGATGCCAACCGCCAATATGTTCGTCAGATTCACATGTCTGGTGAAGAGACAGTCACTCTATGTGGCTGTTGTCTTGCTCATTGGCAGTTTATTGTTACATTTTGTCACTTCAGATCAATGCTGTAAGTGCCCATCCCTCTGTCCTTTTTGTACCTACGCCTTTGTATGCAGCTTGACAACAACGGAATGCGATGAGTATCCCGCAGTGTGTTGTACCCTAACTCTAACTCTAATCCTAACCCTAACCTTTACAATTAATGTTAGGGTTAGGGTTAGGGTTAGGGTTAGGGTTACGGTTACGGTTAGGGTTAGGGTTAGGGTTAGGGTTAGGGTTAGGGTTAGGGTTAGGGTTAGGGTTAGGGATAGGGTTAGGGTTAGGGTTAGGGTTAGGGTTACGGTTATGGTTAGGGTTAGGGTTAGGGTTAGGGTTAGGGTTAGGGTTAGGGTTAGGGATAGGGTTAGGGTTAGGGTTAGGGTTAGGGTTAGGGTTAGGATTAGGGTTAGGGTTAGGGTTAGGGTTAGGGTTAGGGTTAGGGTTAGTGTTAGTGTTAGGATTATCTTTAGGGTTAGGGTTAGGGTTAGGGTTTGGGTTAGGGTTAGGGTTAGTGTTAGGGTTAGGGTAAGGGTTAGGGTTAGTGTTAGGGTTAGGGTTAGGGTTAGGGTTAGGGTTGGGGTTATGGTTAGCATTAGGGTTAGGGTTAGGGTTAAGGTTAGCATTAGGGTAAGAGTTAGGGTTAGGGTTAAAGTTAGTGTTGGGGTTAGGGTTAGGGTAAGGGTTAGTGTTATGCTTAGGGTTATGGTTAGGGTTAGGTTTTGGGTTGGGGTTAGGGTTAGGGTTAGGGTTAGGGTTGGGGTTATGGTTAGGGTTAGGGTTAAGGTAAGGGTTAGGGTTAGGTTTAGGGTTAGGGTTAGGGTTTATGTTAGGGTTAGGGTTAGAGTTAGTGTTAGCATTAGTGTTTGGGTTAGGGTTAGGGTTATGGTTAGGGTAAGAGTTAGGGTTAGGTTTACAGTTAGGGTTTGGGTTTGGGTTTGGGTTTGTGTTTGGGTTTGGGTTAGTGTTAGGGTCAGGGTTTGGTTAGGGTTAGGATTAAGGTTAGGGTTAGGATTATCATTAGGGTTAGGGTTAGGTTTACAGTTAGGGTTTGGGTTAGGGTTAGGATTAGGGTTAGGGTTAGGGTTAGGGTTAGGGTTAGGGTTAGGGTTAGTGTTAGTGTTAGGATTATCTTTAGGGTTAGGGTTAGGGTTAGGGTTTGGGTTAGGGTTAGGGTTAGTGTTAGGGTTAGGGTAAGGGTTAGGGTTAGTGTTAGGGTTAGGGTTAGGGTTAGGGTTAGGGTTGGGGTTATGGTTAGCATTAGGGTTAGGGTTAGGGTTAAGGTTAGCATTAGGGTAAGAGTTAGGGTTAGGGTTAAAGTTAGTGTTGGGGTTAGGGTTAGGGTAAGGGTTAGTGTTATGGTTAGGGTTATGGTTAGGGTTAGGTTTTGGGTTGGGGTTAGGGTTAGGGTTAGGGTTAGGGTTGGGGTTATGGTTAGGGTTAGGGTTAAGGTAAGGGTTAGGGTTAGGTTTAGGGTTAGGGTTAGGGTTTATGTTAGGGTTAGTGTTAGAGTTAGTGTTAGCATTAGTGTTTGGGTTAGGGTTAGGGTTAGGGTTATGGTTAGGGTAAGAGTTAGGGTTAGGTTTACAGTTAGGGTTTGGGTTTGGGTTTGGGTTTGTGTTTGGGTTTGGGTTAGTGTTAGGGTCAGGGTTTGGTTAGGGTTAGGATTAAGGTTAGGGTTAGGATTATCATTAGGGTTAGGGTTAGGTTTACAGTTAGGGTTTGGGTTAGGGTTAGGGTTAGCCTGAGGGTTAGGGTTAGGGTTGAAGTTGAGGTTAGTGTTGGGGTTAGGGTTTTGGTTGGGGTTGGGGCTTGTGTTGGGGTTTGGGTTGAGGTTGGGATTAGGGTTCTGGTTTGGGTTAGGATTAGGGTTAGGGTTAAGGTTAGGGTTAGGGTTCAGTTATGTTTTGGGTTAGGGTTAGGGTTTGTGTTAGATTTTGGGTTAGGGTTAGGGTTAGGGTTATGGTTAGGATTAGGGTTAGGGTTAGGCTTAGGGTTAGTTTTAGGGTTAGGGTTAGTGTTGTGGTTTGGGTTGGGGTTTGGGTTGGGGTTTGGGTTGGGTTTGGGGTTAGTTTTAGGGTTATGATTGGGGTTTGGGTTGGTGTTTTTGTTGGGGTTTGGGTTGAGGTTGGGGTTGGGGTTGTGGATGGAGTTAGGGTTCAGGTTAGGGTTAGGGTTTGGGTTACAGTTAGGTTTGGTGTTAGGGTTAGTGTTAGGGTTAGGGTTAGGATTAGGGTAATGGTTAGGGTTAGGGTTGGGGTTAGGGTTAGGGTTTGGATTAGGGTTAGGATTAGGGTTAGGGTTATGGTTAGGGTTAAGGTTAGGGTTAGGGTTAAGGTTAAGGTTAGGGTTAGGGCTTGGGTTTTGGTTAGGGTTGGGATTAGAATTGGAGTTAGTGTTAGGTTAGGGCTAAAGTTAGTGTTAGGGTTAGGGTTAAGGTTAGATTTAGGCTAGGGTTAAGTTTGGGGTTGGGGTTAGATTTAGTGTTGGAGTTTTGGCTTGGGGTTGGGGTTATGTAAGTTATTAGTGTTTGAGTTTCTGCTTTGGTTAGGATTAGTGTTAGGTTTATTGTTGTTTTCAGTATGTGGGTTAGGATTACTGGTAATGTTAGTGTTATGGTTAGGGTTGCATTTTGGGTTGGGGTTTTTACTAGAGGTAGAGTTGGGTTACAGTTGGTGTTCAAATTAGGGTGATTGTTGAAGTTTTGTTGGGGGTTGGGGTATACATTTGGTTATAGGTAGGGTTTGTGTTGAGGTTTGGATTTTCTTTTGGTTAGGGTTAGCAGAAGGTTGAGGGTTAGGGTAAGGGATTAGGGAAGAAGGTTATTGTTAGGGTTGTGTTTTGGATTAGGGTGTAGATTAGGGTTTGATTTTTGAAATTGGTTGGGGTTATGGTAAAGGGTTAGAGTTAGGGTTATGGTTAGGTTTTTGGTTAGGGTTTGGGATAGGGTTTTTGTTTTGGTTACTGCTAGGGTTTGGTTTTGTGTTGGGGTGTGGGTTTGTGTTATGTTAGTCTTAGGGATAACATTTATATTAGGGTTTGATATTTTTGATTGGGTGGGGGTTACAGTAAAATGTTAGAGTTATGGTTGCGTTTTGGGTTTTGGTTAAGGATAACATTTGGGTTGCGGTTGTGGTTTTGTATTGTGTTGGGGTTTTGGTTATGGCTAATGTTATCGGGGTTTAGTTTGGGATGGATTTTGGGTTGCAGTTATGGTTTGGGTTTTCAATGAGCTTCAGGTTTGGGTTAGGGTTTTAGGTTGGTTTAGGGTTTGGGCTGGGGTTGTTGTTTAGGGTTGGGTTTTTGGTTGGGTTTAGAGTTAGTGTTGGTGTTAGTGTTGGGGTTTGGAATGAGGTTAGGGTTAGGGCTTTGATTAGTTTTGGGATTTTCCTTTGGGTTTGTGTTGGGGTTATGGTTAAAGTTAGTGTTAGGATTGTGGTTCGGGTTGGAGTTTGGTTTGGTGTTAAGGTTGCTGTTGGATTTTGGGTTAGGGCTAGTGTTGATTTAGGGGTTGAGTTAGGATAGGGTTGGTGTTTTGGTTATGTTTAGGATTAGATTTAAGGTTTGAGTTCGGGTTGCATTTGGGGTTTGGGTTTGGGTTTGGATTGGTGTTGGATTAAGGGTTAGTGTTGGCGTTATTGTTTGGGTTATGTTTTTGATGTTATGGTTAGGGTTGGGTTTAGGTATTGAGTTGGCGTTGTGATTGAAGTTGGGTTAGGGTTAGTGTTATGGTTAGGGTTGTGTTTTAGGTTGTTTTTGGGGTTGTAGTTGGGGTTGGTTGTAGTTTTAGGGTTGGCATATTGGTTAGGGTTGGGGTTAGAGTTAGCTTTAGGGTTTGTGTTGGGTTTAGGGTTGTGGTTTAGGTCAGTTGTATGATTAGGGTAGGGGATAGGATTACTGTTGGGCTTGAGGTTAACTCTGGTGTTAGGGATATAGTTTTCACGTGAATTGGGGTTATGGTTTAGGTTGGCATTGGTAATGGGGTTGTGGTTATAATTTGTAATGGGTGTAGTGGATAGGGTTGGAGTTTAAGTTGGTGTTTGTGTTAGTGATAGGTTTAGGTTTAGTATTAGAGTTAGGGCTAGGATTAAATTTAGTGTGTGAGTTGTGTTTTGGGTTGGGATTTCTGTGAGGGCCTGGGTTTGGGTTGGGGTTTTGGTTGGGGTTAGGGTTAAGGCTTGTTTAGCCTTAGAGTTTTAGCTGGACCTTGGTTTTGGATTTAGGATAGGGTTTGGTTTGAGGTTCAGTTTAGGTTTTTGAGTAGAGGTTGGGCTTTGTGTTATGTATAGGGTTATGGTTGGGATTGGTAATTGTATTAGGGACAGGGTACTCTTTTAGGGTAGATTTATGGCTTGTGTTTTTGCTATTGTTTTGGATAGGCATAGCTTTATGGTAAGGGTAAGAGTTGCAGTTGATCTTAGTGAAAGCATTAGGGTTTCCCTAAGGGTTAGGGTTATGCTTTAGTTTAGGGTTAGGGTTAGGGTGAGGATGAGGGTAAGGGTTTGTGTTAGGGTTTGGGTTATGGTTGAGGTAGGACTTAGTATTAGGGTTTTGGTTAGTGTTGGGTTAGGGTTAGGTTTACAGTTAGAGTTAAGATTAGATTGGAGGTAAGGGTAAGGTGTAGAGATACAATAATGGTTTGGGATTCACTGGTAAATTACAACCTGTATCTTTTCATTACCCCTAAAACCAATCAAACCTGGAACTGTACACTAGGACATCTTTTGTAGTTGTGGACGTGAATAAGTGTCAAAATGCAGCCAAACCTGACGAAACTTAAAATATAGATATTTATTTTACAATCAAAACAATACACAACAGCACAAATTTTGTAGAAACTAAGACCAGTGCTTCTGTATTATCCAAAAACAACTCACACCTACACCATCACAGTATTCAATGGACACTCAAAAATGTCAACTCTGTATATCTTTTGCAGTAAGGCAAGTCTACTTCCTTCGACATGCAACCAAAACTGCAAACAACTCAATCAGAGACATCAATTTTGCAGGCAACACAATATGACAGAAGAAGTAATTTTTCAGACAGTACCACCCCTTCCTTTGCATTCCAGCCAACACCAATCTACCCTGACAGTTGACAATATTCAATGGATACTTACAACTACCAACTCTGCACACCTTTTAAAATAAAGCAAGTCTATTGCTTTTCAAATGCAGCCAAAACTGGAGACAATTCAAATATAGACATTAATTTTACAGGCAAAACAAGACGACAGAAGCACCAATTTTGCAGAAACTAAGACCATTCCTTTTGCATTGCAGCCAAAATCGATCTAACCTGAGAGTTAACAATATTCAATAAACACTTACAAGTACCAACTCTGCACACCTTTTGTACTACAGCAAGTCTAGTGGTTTTGAAACGCGGCCAAAACTGGTGAAAACGCATGTATAGACATTAATTTTACAGGCAAAACAATATGACAAAAGCACAAATTTTGCAGAAACTAAGACCAGTCCTTTTGCATTGCAGCCAAAATCGATCTAACCTGAAAGTTGACAATATTCAATGGATACTTACAAGTACCAACTCTACACACCTTTTGCAATAAAGCAAATCTATTGCTTTGGAACTGCAGCCACAACAGGAGGAAACTCAAATATAGACACTTATTTTACAAGCAACACGATACCAATACAAAACAATACGAAAGAAGCACAAATTTTGCAGAAACAAACACCAGGTCTTTTGCATTACAGCCAAAACTTATCTAACCTGAAAGTTGACAATATTCAATAAACACTTACAAGTACCAGCTCTGCACACCTTTTACAATAAAGCAAGTCTATTGCTTTTGAAATGCAATCAAAACTGGAGACAATTCAAATATAGACATTAATTTTACAGGCAAACCAATACGACAGAAGCACCAATTTTGCAGAAACAAACACCAGGTCTTTTTCATTGCAGAAAAACACATATATAACCTGACAGTTGACAATATTCAATGGATAATTACAAGTACCAACACTGCACACCTTTTGTACTACAGCAAATCTATTGGTTTTGACATGCAGCCAAAACTGGAGACAACTCAAGTATAGACATTAATTTTACACCCAAAACAATATGAAAGAGGCACAAATTTTGCAGAAACTAAGACCATTCCTTTTGCATTGCAGCCAAAACTGATCTAACCTGAGAGGTAACAATATTCAATGGATACTTACAAATACAAACTCTGCACACCTTTTGCAGTAAAGCAAGTCTACTGATTTTGAAATGCGGCCAAAACTGGTGAAAACGCATGTATAGACATTAATTTTACAGGCAAAACAATATGAAAGAAGCACAAATTTTGCAGAAACTACGACCAGTCCTTTTACATTGCAGCCAAAATCGATCTAACCTGAAAGTTGACAATATTCAATGGATACTTACAAGTACCAACTCTACACACCTTTTGCAGTAAAGCAAATCTATTGCTTTGGAACTGCAGCCAAAACAGGAGGAAACTCAAATATAGACACTTATATTACAATCAACATGATACCAATACAAAACAATACGAAAGAAGCACAAATTTTGCAGAAACAAACACCAGGTCTTTTGCATTGCAGCCAAAACTTATCTAACCTGAAAGTTGACAATATTCAATAAACACTTACAAGTACCACCTCTGCACACCTTTTGCAGAAAAACAAGTCTATTGCTTTTAAAATGCAGCCAAAACTGGAGACAGTTCAACTATAGACATTAATTTTACAGGCAAACCAATACGACAGAAGCACAAATTTTGCAGAAACTAAGACCAGTTCTTTAGCATTGCAGCCAAACTCGATCTAACCTGAAAATTACCAATATTCAATGGATAATTACAAGTACCGACTCTGCACGCCTTTTTTCAGTAAAACATGTCTATTGATTTTGAACTGCAGTTAAAACTGGAGACAATTCAAATATAGACATTAATTTTACAGGCAAAACAATACGACAGAAGCACAAATTTTGCAGAAACAAACACCAGTTCATTTTAATTGCAGAAAAAAACCTATATAACCTGACAGTTGACAATATTCAATGGATACTTACAACTACCAACTCTGCACACCTTTTACAATAAAGCAAGTCTATTGCTTTTGAAATGCAGCCAAAACTGGAGACAATTCAAATATAGACATTAATTTTACAGGCAAAACAAGACGACAGAAGCACAAATTTTGCAGAGACTAAGACCAGTCCTTTTGCATTGCAGCCAAAATCGATCTAACCTGAGAGTTAACAATATTCAATAAACACTTACAAGTACCAACTCTGCACACTTTTTGTACTACAGCAAGTCTAGTGGTTTTGACATGCAGCCAAAAACTGGAGACAACTTAAGTATAGACATTAATTTTACACCCAAAACAATATGAAAGAAGCACAAATGTTGCAGAAACTAAGACCATTCCTTTTGCATTGCAGCCAAAACTGATCTAACCTGAGAGGTAACAATATTCAATGGATACTTACAAATACAAACTCTGCACACCTTTTGCAGTAAAGCAAGTCTACTGATTTTGAAATGCGGCCAAAACTGGTGAAAACGCATGTATAGACATTAATTTTACAGGCAAAACAATATGACAAAAGCACAAATTTTGCAGAAACTAAGACCAGTCCTTTTGCATTGCAGCCAAAATCGATCTAACCTGAAAGTTGACAATATTCAATGGATACTTACAAGTACCAACTCTACACACCTTTTGCAGTAAAGCAAATCTATTGCTTTGGAACTGCAGCCAAAACAGGAGGAAACTCAAATATAGACACTTATTTTACAAGCAACACGATACCAATACAAAACAGTACGAAAGAAGCACAAATTTTGCAGAAACAAACACCAGGTCTTTTGCATTGCAGCCAAAACTTATCTAACCTGAAAGTTGACAATATTCAATAAACACTTACAAGTACCAACTCTGCACACCTTTTGCAGTAAAGCAAGTCTATTGCTTTTGAAATGCAGCCAAAACTGGAGACAATTCAAATATATATATTAATTTTACAGGCAAACCAATACGACAGAAGCACTAATTTTGCAGAAACAAACACCAGGTCTTTTTCATTGCAGAAAGACACATATAACCTGACAGTTGACAATATTCAATGGATACTTACAAGTACCAACACTGCACACCTTTTACAATAAAGCAAGTCTATTGCTTTTGAAATGCAGCCAAAACTGGAGACAACTCAAGTATAGACATTAATTTTACATCCAAAACAAAATGAAAGAAGCACAAATTTTGCAGAAACTAAGACCATTCCTTTTGCATTGCAGCCAAAACTGATCTAACCTGAGAGGTAACAATATTCAATGGATACTTACAAATACAAACTCTGCACACCTTTTGCAGTAAAGCAAGTCTACTGATTTTGAAATGCGGCCAAAACTGGTGAAAACGCATGTATAGACATTAATTTTACAGGTAAAACAATATGACAAAAGCACAAATTTTGCAGAAACTAGGACCAGTCCTTTTGCATTGCAGCCAAACTCGATCTAACCTGAAAGTTGACAATATTCAATGCATACTTACAAGTACCAACTCTACACACCTTTTGCAGTAAAGCAAATCTATTGCTTTGGAACTGCAGCCAAAACAGGAGGAAACTCAAATATAGACACTTATATTACAATCAACATGATACCAATACAAAACAATACGAAAGAAGCACAAATTTTGCAGAAACAAACACCAGGTCTTTTGCATTGCAGCCAAAACTTATCTAACCTGAAAGTTGACAATATTCAATAAACACTTACAAGTACCAACTCTGCACACCTTTTGCAGTAAAGCAAGTCTATTGCTTTTAAAATGCAGCCAAAACTGGAGACAATTCAACTATAGACATTAATTTTACAGGCAAACCAATACGACAGAAGCACAAATTTTGCAGAAACTAAGACCAGTTCTTTAGCATTGCAGCCAAACTCGATCTAACCTGAAAATTACCAATATTCAATGGATAATTACAAGTACCGACTCTGCACGCCTTTTTTCAGTAAAACATGTCTATTGATTTTGAACTGCAGTTAAAACTGGAGACAATTCAAATATAGACATTAATTTTACAGGCAAAACAATACGACAGAAGCACAAATTTTGCAGAAACAAACACCAGTTCATTTTAATTGCAGAAAAAAACCTATATAACCTGACAGTTGACAATATTCAATGGATACTTACAACTACCAACTCTGCACACCTTTTACAATAAAGCAAGTCTATTGCTTTTGAAATGCAGCCAAAACTGGAGACAATTCAAATATAGACATTAATTTTACAGGCAAAACAAGACGACAGAAGCACAAATTTTGCAGAGACTAAGACCAGTCCTTTTGCATTGCAGCCAAAATCGATCTAACCTGAGAGTTAACAATATTCAATAAACACTTACAAGTACCAACTCTGCACACTTTTTGTACTACAGCAAGTCTAGTGGTTTTGACATGCAGCCAAAAACTGGAGACAACTTAAGTATAGACATTAATTTTACACCCAAAACAATATGAAAGAAGCACAAATGTTGCAGAAACTAAGACCATTCCTTTTGCATTGCAGCCAAAACTGATCTAACCTGAGAGGTAACAATATTCAATGGATACTTACAAATACAAACTCTGCACACCTTTTGCAGTAAAGCAAGTCTACTGATTTTGAAATGCGGCCAAAACTGGTGAAAACGCATGTATAGACATTAATTTTACAGGCAAAACAATATGACAAAAGCACAAATTTTGCAGAAACTAAGACCAGTCCTTTTGCATTGCAGCCAAAATCGATCTAACCTGAAAGTTGACAATATTCAATGGATACTTACAAGTACCAACTCTACACACCTTTTGCAGTAAAGCAAATCTATTGCTTTGGAACTGCAGCCAAAACAGGAGGAAACTCAAATATAGACACTTATTTTACAAGCAACACGATACCAATACAAAACAGTACGAAAGAAGCACAAATTTTGCAGAAACAAACACCAGGTCTTTTGCATTGCAGCCAAAACTTATCTAACCTGAAAGTTGACAATATTCAATAAACACTTACAAGTACCAACTCTGCACACCTTTTGCAGTAAAGCAAGTCTATTGCTTTTGAAATGCAGCCAAAACTGGAGACAATTCAAATATATATATTAATTTTACAGGCAAACCAATACGACAGAAGCACTAATTTTGCAGAAACAAACACCAGGTCTTTTTCATTGCAGAAAGACACATATAACCTGACAGTTGACAATATTCAATGGATACTTACAAGTACCAACACTGCACACCTTTTACAATAAAGCAAGTCTATTGCTTTTGAAATGCAGCCAAAACTGGAGACAACTCAAGTATAGACATTAATTTTACATCCAAAACAAAATGAAAGAAGCACAAATTTTGCAGAAACTAAGACCATTCCTTTTGCATTGCAGCCAAAACTGATCTAACCTGAGAGGTAACAATATTCAATGGATACTTACAAATACAAACTCTGCACACCTTTTGCAGTAAAGCAAGTCTACTGATTTTGAAATGCGGCCAAAACTGGTGAAAACGCATGTATAGACATTAATTTTACAGGTAAAACAATATGACAAAAGCACAAATTTTGCAGAAACTAGGACCAGTCCTTTTGCATTGCAGCCAAACTCGATCTAACCTGAAAGTTGACAATATTCAATGCATACTTACAAGTACCAACTCTACACACCTTTTGCAATAAAGCAAATCTATTGCTTTGGAACTGCAGCCAAAAAAAGAGGAAACTCAAATATAGACACTTATTTTACAATCAACATGATACCAATACAAAACAATACGAAAGAAGCACAAATTTTGCAGAAACAAACACCAGGTCTTTTGCATTGCAGCCAAACCTTATCTAACCTGAAAGTTGACAATATTCAATAAACACTTACAAGTACCAACTCTGCACACCTTTTGCAGTAAAGCAAGTCTATTGCTTTTAAAATGCAGCCAAAACTGGAGACAATTCAACTATAGACATTAATTTTACAGGCAAACCAATACGACAGAAGCACAAATTTTGCAGAAACTAAGACCAGTTCTTTAGCATTGCAGCCAAACTCGATCTAACCTGAAAATTACCAATATTCAATGGATAATTACAAGTACCGACTCTGCACGCCTTTTTTCAGTAAAACATGTCTATTGATTTTGAACTGCAGTTAAAACTGGAGACAATTCAAATATAGACATTAATTTTACAGGCAAAACAATACGACAGAAGCACAAATTTTGCAGAAACAAACACCAGTTCATTTTAATTGCAGAAAAAAACCTATATAACCTGACAGTTGACAATATTCAATGGATACTTACAACTACCAACTCTGCACACCTTTTACAATAAAGCAAGTCTATTGCTTTTGAAATGCAGCCAAAACTGGAGACAATTCAAATATAGACATTAATTTTACAGGCAAAACAAGACGACAGAAGCACAAATTTTGCAGAGACTAAGACCAGTCCTTTTGCATTGCAGCCAAAATCGATCTAACCTGAGAGTTAACAATATTCAATAAACACTTACAAGTACCAACTCTGCACACTTTTTGTACTACAGCAAGTCTAGTGGTTTTGACATGCAGCCAAAAACTGGAGACAACTTAAGTATAGACATTAATTTTACACCCAAAACAATATGAAAGAAGCACAAATGTTGCAGAAACTAAGACCATTCCTTTTGCATTGCAGCCAAAACTGATCTAACCTGAGAGGTAACAATATTCAATGGATACTTACAAATACAAACTCTGCACACCTTTTGCAGTAAAGCAAGTCTACTGATTTTGAAATGCGGCCAAAACTGGTGAAAACGCATGTATAGACATTAATTTTACAGGCAAAACAATATGACAAAAGCACAAATTTTGCAGAAACTAAGACCAGTCCTTTTGCATTGCAGCCAAAATCGATCTAACCTGAAAGTTGACAATATTCAATGGATACTTACAAGTACCAACTCTACACACCTTTTGCAGTAAAGCAAATCTATTGCTTTGGAACTGCAGCCACAACAGGAGGAAACTCAAATATAGACACTTATTTTACAAGCAACACGATACCAATACAAAACAATACGAAAGAAGCACCAATTTTGCAGAAATGAAGAACAGATCTTTTGCATTGCAGCCAACACAAATATACAATGAAAGGCACCGATATTCATTGCATACTGACACGTAGTACAACATAAAACTTTTTGCAGTAAAGTAACCTCATCCCCTTTGTATGGCAACCAAAACTGAACAACATTCAAACTCACCTAAGTTTTACTTCAGATTCAAAAGTTGTGACAAAGCGAAAATCTTTCCAAAAGTAATGCAGTTTCATTTACATTGTAGCCGAAATGCTGGAAAGCAAACAACCAAACTCAATTGCAGATTCAAACGTGAAATGTTGCTATAGCCCTGGTAGAGTACAGCTAACAGCAACTCAATGGCACTCCAAATCAATACTACGACAAGGCACCCACTAACCGTCCAGTGATTCATTGTCTCTCAGCAAGTGGTAATATCATCTTTGTACTGTGGACAATCACCGTCTATTGCCGTTGCCGATTCTTTCTCATTCCACGTCTCTCTCCTCACAATCATTCCATTCTCGCTCTCACAAAATCACAAACACAAAACCACAAACACAAAACAAGCACAGCACCTCAAAAACATGCTACAGAACATACATCACATTTATCAACTAACTACTGCTATCTACTACTTCACACAGTAACTATGGACAGCTATCAACTAATTACAACTACAGCTCATACCTCCAATAGATAAATGAGCAAATAGATAACAGAGTAAATAAATTAGTAGATAAATGAACAACTCATCCATACCTCACACCATTAGCTTGTTTCCTTCAAATCAATTGTGCTCCATCTTCAGTTGCATATTCACTTTCATCTCCACTTCCATCTCCACTAGAATATATCCTGCTCCAGTTTTATCGTGATCCAAAACAACTAGAAACCATTAGACAACACTCAAAACATACTGTTAGAACACTGAAATACGCTTACCTCTAGAAATTCACCTTATCCACTGCTCCGTCAAGTAATGCTTTCTTGTCCTACACAGTCCTATAGCAACTCCACGCGAAATATGGTATGAAACTCGAGTTCAATGCCACGATAACGCACTGCTCATCTACTTTGTCATCTACGGGCTCTAAGCAATTGGTCTCATATTCATTGCACCATGCACCGTCAACATCTATTTCCGTGGCCGATTCTCTCTCATTCCATATCTCTCTCCTCACAATCATTCCACTCGCACTCTCACGAAATCACGAAATCACACACACAAAACAAGCACAGTAACTCATACACACGCTACAGAACACGTCA
The DNA here is from genome assembly GCA_964019165.1 of Mastigias papua. Taxonomy (NCBI): domain Eukaryota; kingdom Metazoa; phylum Cnidaria; class Scyphozoa; order Rhizostomeae; family Mastigiidae; genus Mastigias; species Mastigias papua. Next base: position 13,046,520 of record OZ025284.1, on the reverse strand, counting down.
CATTTATCTAACAATTATCATTTGTTTACAAGCAAACATTCAAACCCCAATAAATATATAAAAACATAAATATATAAATAACAATAATGCATACCATGCAGCACTTAGTCTTCTCCGTCAAATAACTTGTGTTCCTTCTCTGGTTAAAGTCCTGCACAGAATGGGGCAGCACCAATACCCAGTAGAACTAATCAATGATGATGATGAATTTCGGTTCTCATGCATTTGCAGCTCTGTCTTGTCGGTAACGTTAACGTCCTTTAGCCTTGTTTCATTAACGACCTCGTGCACTGCACCATGGGGTACGTAACCCAGTATGGGAGGCTGTTTGGGTGCTACACCTTGCCCAAGGGTGACCCAGCACAGCAGCACTTAAGAGGTAGTGACATTCTCCTCACAGCCACAGTACTCGTCAACTAGGCCTGTGCTGCCGGATGTAGTTTAATGTCATACCCAGGACTAGATCAACCGACACAAATTGAAAATCACCAAATGTCATCTAACATTAACATTAACAACATATGGAACTTTTCGCAAAGCAGCAAGCCTACTAAAGTGGTATTTGTATCCCAAAATTATTCAAACTAAACATCATTGATAACTACTGCAGATTGGTGGAGAATTTTCATAAAATAACAAATTTGTCCAGAAAAAGTTCCAGCACTGCTTTGCTATTGTACCCAAAACTCATGAACATTCAAAGGTGGCAATAGCTTTTCCAGTTAAAACACACTACTACAGTAGGACACAGTTTGCAGTAACGAGGAATACCTCTCCTGCTCTGAAGACAACCATGATATAAAATCAAACCTACCAATGTTTAGTGCAACTTGACAAGCAAGCAACAACAAAACATTTCACTACAAAGTCAGCCCATTGCTTCTCTAACCTGACAGTTAACAGCATTTACTGTATACTAACTAGTACACAATCCTCACACTTTTAGCATGAGAGTAAATCCATTGCTATTGAACTTCAGCCAAAACTGGTGACAACTCAAATATAGACATTAATTTTACAGGCAAAACAATACGACAGAAGCACCAATTTTCCAGAAACTAAGACCAGTCCTTTTGCATTGCAGCCAAAACTGATCTAACCTGAGAGGTAACAATATTCAATGGATACTTACAAATACAAACTCTGCACACCTTTTGCAGTAAAGCAAGTCTATTGCTTTTGAAATGCAGCCAAAACTGGTGAAAACGCATGTATAGACATTAATTTTACAGGCAAAACAATATGAAAGAAGCACAAATTTTGCAGACACTAAGACCATTCCTTTTGCATTGCAGCCAAAACTGATCTAACCTGAGAGGTAACAATATTCAATGGATACTTACAAATACAAACTCTGCACACCTTTTGCAGTAAAGCAAGTCTACTGATTTTGAAATGCGGCCAAAACTGGTGAAAACGCATGTATAGACATTAATTTTACAGGCAAAACAATATGAAAGAAGCACAAATTTTGCAGAAACTAAGACCAGTCCTTTTGCATTGCAGCCAAAATCGATCTAACCTGAAAGTTGACAATATTCAATGGATACTTACAAGTACCAACTCTACACACCTTTTGCAGTAAAGCAAATCTATTGCTTTGGAACTGCAGCCACAACAGGAGGAAACTCAAATATAGACACTTATTTTACAAGCAACACGATACCAATACAAAACAATACGAAAGAAGCACCAATTTTGCAGAAATGAAGAACAGATCTTTTGCATTGCAGCCAACACAAATATACAATGAAAGGCACCGATATTCATTGCATACTGACACGTAGTACAACATAAAACTTTTTGCAGTAAAGTAACCTCATCCCCTTTGTATGGCAACCAAAACTGAACAACATTCAAACTCACCTAAGTTTTACTTCAGATTCAAAAGTTGTGACAAAGCGAAAATCTTTCCAAAAGTAATGCAGTTTCATTTACATTGTAGCCGAAATGCTGGAAAGCAAACAACCAAACTCAATTGCAGATTCAAACGTGAAATGTTGCTATAGCCCTGGTAGAGTACAGCTAACAGCAACTCAATGGCACTCCAAATCAATACTACGACAAGGCACCCACTAACCGTCCAGTGATTCATTGTCTCTCAGCAAGTGGTAATATCATCTTTGTACTGTGGACAATCACCGTCTATTGCCGTTGCCGATTCTTTCTCATTCCACGTCTCTCTCCTCACAATCATTCCATTCTCGCTCTCACAAAATCACAAACACAAAACCACAAACACAAAACAAGCACAGCACCTCAAAAACATGCTACAGAACATACATCACATTTATCAACTAACTACTGCTATCTACTACTTCACACAGTAACTATGGACAGCTATCAACTAATTACAACTACAGCTCATACCTCCAATAGATAAATGAGCAAATAGATAACAGAGTAAATAAATTAGTAGATAAATGAACAACTCATCCATACCTCACACCATTAGCTTGTTTCCTTCAAATCAATTGTGCTCCATCTTCAGTTGCATATTCACTTTCATCTCCACTTCCATCTCCACTAGAATATATCCTGCTCCAGTTTTATCGTGATCCAAAACAACTAGAAACCATTAGACAACACTCAAAACATACTGTTAGAACACTGAAATACGCTTACCTCTAGAAATTCAGCTTATCCACTGCTCCGTCAAGTAATGCTTTCTTGTCCTACACAGTCCTATAGCAACTCCACGCGAAATATGGTATGAAACTCGAGTTCAATGCCACGATAACGCACTGCTCATCTACTTTGTCATCTACGGGCTCTAAGCAATTGGTCTCATATTCATTGCACCATGCACCGTCAACATCTATTTCCGTGGCCGATTCTCTCTCATTCCATATCTCTCTCCTCACAATCATTCCACTCGCACTCTCACGAAATCACGAAATCACACACACAAAACAAGCACAGTAACTCATACACACGCTACAGAACACGTCAAATTTATCTAACAATTATCATTTGTTTACAAGCAAACATTCAAACCCCAATAAATATATAAAAACATAAATATATAAATAACAATAATGCATACCATGCAGCACTTAGTCTTCTCCGTCAAATAACTTGTGTTCCTTCTCTGGTTAAAGTCCTGCACAGAATGGGGCAGCACCAATACCCAGTAGAACTAATCAATGATGATGATGAATTTCGGTTCTCATGCATTTGCAGCTCTGTCTTGTCGGTAACGTTAACGTCCTTTAGCCTTGTTTCATTAACGACCTCGTGCACTGCACCATGGGGTACGTAACCCAGTATGGGAGGCTGTTTGGGTGCTACACCTTGCCCAAGGGTGACCCAGCACAGCAGCACTTAAGAGGTAGTGACATTCTCCTCACAGCCACAGTACTCGTCAACTAGGCCTGTGCTGCCGGATGTAGTTTAATGTCATACCCAGGACTAGATCAACCGACACAAATTGAAAATCACCAAATGTCATCTAACATTAACATTAACAACATATGGAACTTTTCGCAAAGCAGCAAGCCTACTAAAGTGGTATTTGTATCCCAAAATTATTCAAACTAAACATCATTGATAACTACTGCAGATTGGTGGAGAATTTTCATAAAATAACAAATTTGTCCAGAAAAAGTTCCAGCACTGCTTTGCTATTGTACCCAAAACTCATGAACATTCAAAGGTGGCAATAGCTTTTCCAGTTAAAACACACTACTACAGTAGGACACAGTTTGCAGTAACGAGGAATACCTCTCCTGCTCTGAAGACAACCATGATATAAAATCAAACCTACCAATGTTTAGTGCAACTTGACAAGCAAGCAACAACAAAACATTTCACTACAAAGTCAGCCCATTGCTTCTCTAACCTGACAGTTAACAGCATTTACTGTATACTAACTAGTACACAATCCTCACACTTTTAGCATGAGAGTAAATCCATTGCTATTGAACTTCAGCCAAAACTGGTGACAACTCAAATATAGACATTAATTTTACAGGCAAAACAATACGACAGAAGTACCAATTTTCCAGAAACTAAGACCATTCCTTTTGCATTGCAGCCAAAACTGATCTAACCTGAGAGGTAACAATATTCAATGGATACTTACAAATACAAACTCTGCACACCTTTTGCAGTAAAGCAAGTCTACTGATTTTGAAATGCGGCCAAAACTGGTGAAAACGCATGTGTAGACATTAATTTTACAGGCAAAACAATATGAAAGAAGCACAAATTTTGCAGAAACTAAGACCAGTCCTTTTGCATTGCAGCCAAAACTGATCTAACCTGAGAGGTAACAATATTCAATGGATACTTACAAATACAAACTCTGCACACCTTTTGCAGTAAAGCAAGTCTACTGATTTTGAAATGCGGCCAAAACTGGTGAAAACGCATGTATAGACATTAATTTTACAGGCAAAACAATATGAAAGAAGCACAAATTTTGCAGAAACTAAGACCAGTCCTTTTGCATTGCAGCCAAAATCGATCTAACCTGAAAGTTGACAATATTCAATGGATACTTACAAGTACCAACTCTACACACCTTTTGCAGTAAAGCAAATCTATTGCTTTGGAACTGCAGCCACAACAGGAGGAAACTCAAATATAGACACTTATTTTACAAGCAACACGATACCAATACAAAACAATACGAAAGAAGCACCAATTTTGCAGAAATGAAGAACAGATCTTTTGCATTGCAGCCAACACAAATATACAATGAAAGGCACCGATATTCATTGCATACTGACACGTAGTACAACATAAAACTTTTTGCAGTAAAGTAACCTCATCCCCTTTGTATGGCAACCAAAACTGAACAACATTCAAACTCACCTAAGTTTTACTTCAGATTCAAAAGTTGTGACAAAGCGAAAATCTTTCCAAAAGTAATGCAGTTTCATTTACATTGTAGCCGAAACGCTGGAAAGCAAACAACCAAAATCAATTGCAGATTCAAACGTGAAATGTTGCTATAGCCCTGGTAGAGTACAGCTAACAGCAACTCAATGGCACTCCAAATCAATACTACGACAAGGCACCCACTAACCGTCCAGTGATTCATTGTCTCTCAGCAAGTGGTAATATCATCTTTGTACTGTGGACAATCACCGTCTATTGCCGTTGCCGATTCTTTCTCATTCCACGTCTCTCTCCTCACAATCATTCCATTCTCGCTCTCACAAAATCACAAACACAAAACCACAAACACAAAACAAGCACAGCACCTCAAAAACATGCTACAGAACATACATCACATTTATCAACTAACTACTGCTATCTACTACTTCACACAGTAACTATGGACAGCTATCAACTAATTACAACTACAGCTCATACCTCCAATAGATAAATGAGCAAATAGATAACAGAGTAAATAAATTAGTAGATAAATGAACAACTCATCCATACCTCACACCATTAGCTTGTTTCATTCAAATCAATTGTGCTCCATCTTCAGTTGCAGATTCACTTTCATCTCCACTTCCATCTCCACTAGAATATATCCTGCTCCAGTTTTATCGTGATCCAAAACAACTAGAAACCATTAGACAACACTCAAAACATACTGTTAGAACACTGAAATACGCTTACCTCTAGAAATTCACCTTATCCACTGCTCCGTCAAGTAATGCTTTCTTGTCCTACACAGTCCTATAGCAACTCCACGCGAAATATGGTATGAAACTCGAGTTCAATGCCACGATAACGCACTGCTCATCTACTTTGTCATCTACGGGCTCTAAGCAATTGGTCTCATATTCATTGCACCATGCACCGTCAACATCTATTTCCGTGGCCGATTCTCTCTCATTCCATATCTCTCTCCTCACAATCATTCCACTCGCACTCTCACGAAATCACGAAATCACACACACAAAACAAGCACAGTAACTCATACACACGCTACAGAACACGTCAAATTTATCTAACAATTATCATTTGTTTACAAGCAAACATTCAAACCCCAATAAATATATAAAAACATAAATATATAAATAACAATAATGCATACCATGCAGCACTTAGTCTTCTCCGTCAAATAACTTGTGTTCCTTCTCTGGTTAAAGTCCTGCACAGAATGGGGCAGCACCAATACCCAGTAGAACTAATCAATGATGATGATGAATTTCGGTTCTCATGCATTTGCAGCTCTGTCTTGTCGGTAACGTTAACGTCCTTTAGCCTTGTTTCATTAACGACCTCGTGCACTGCACCATGGGGTACGTAACCCAGTATGGGAGGCTGTTTGGGTGCTACACCTTGCCCAAGGGTGACCCAGCACAGCAGCACTTAAGAGGTAGTGACATTCTCCTCACAGCCACAGTACTCGTCAACTAGGCCTGTGCTGCCGGATGTAGTTTAATGTCATACCCAGGACTAGATCAACCGACACAAATTGAAAATCACCAAATGTCATCTAACATTAACATTAACAACATATGGAACTTTTCGCAAAGCAGCAAGCCTACTAAAGTGGTATTTGTATCCCAAAATTATTCAAACTAAACATCATTGATAACTACTGCAGATTGGTGGAGAATTTTCATAAAATAACAAATTTGTCCAGAAAAAGTTCCAGCACTGCTTTGCTATTGTACCCAAAACTCATGAACATTCAAAGGTGGCAATAGCTTTTCCAGTTAAAACACACTACTACAGTAGGACACAGTTTGCAGTAACGAGGAATACCTCTCCTGCTCTGAAGACAACCATGATATAAAATCAAACCTACCAATGTTTAGTGCAACTTGACAAGCAAGCAACAACAAAACATTTCACTACAAAGTCAGCCCATTGCTTCTCTAACCTGACAGTTAACAGCATTTACTGTATACTAACTAGTACACAATCCTTACACTTTTAGCATGAGAGTAAATCCATTGCTATTGAACTTCAGCCAAAACTGGTGACAACTCAAATATAGACATTAATTTTACAGGCAAAACAATACGACAGAAGCACCAATTTTGCAGAAACTAAGACCATTCCTTTTGCATTGCAGCCAAAACTGATCTAACCTGAGAGGTAACAATATTCAATGGATACCTACAAATACAAACTCTGCACACCTTTTGCAGTAAAGCAAGTCTATTGCTTTTGAAATGCAGCCAAAACTGGTGAAAACGCATGTATAGACATTAATTTTACAGGCAAAACAATATGAAAGAAGCACAAATTTTGCAGAAACTAAGACCATTCCTTTTACATTGCAGCCAAAACTGATCTAACCTGAGAGGTAACAATATTCAATGGATACTTACAAATACAAACTCTGCACACCTTTTGCAGTAAAGCAAGTCTATTGCTTTTGAAATGCAGCCAAAACTGGTGAAAACGCATGTATAGACATTAATTTTACAGGCAAAACAATATGAAAGAAGCACAAATTTTGCAGAAACTAAGACCAGTCCTTTTGCATTGCAGCCAAAACTGATCTAACCTGAGAGGTAACAATATTCAATGGATACTTACAAATACAAACTCTGCACACCTTTTGCAGTAAAGCAAGTCTACTGATTTTGAAATGCGGCCAAAACTGGTGAAAACGCATGTATAGACATTAATTTTACAGGCAAAACAATATGAAAGAAGCACAAATTTTGCAGAAACTAAGACCAGTCCTTTTGCATTGCAGCCAAAACTGATCTAACCTGAGAGGTAACAATATTCAATGGATACTTACAAATACAAACTCTGCACACCTTTTGCAGTAAAGCAAGTCTACTGATTTTGAAATGCGGCCAAAACTGGTGAAAACGCATGTATAGACATTAATTTTACAGGCAAAACAATATGAAAGAAGCACAAATTTTGCAGAAACTAAGACCAGTCCTTTTGCATTGCAGCCAAAATCGATCTAACCTGAAAGTTGACAATATTCAATGGATACTTACAAGTACCAACTCTACACACCTTTTGCAGTAAAGCAAATCTATTGCTTTGGAACTGCAGCCACAACAGGAGGAAACTCAAATATAGACACTTATTTTACAAGCAACACGATACCAATACAAAACAATACGAAAGAAGCACCAATTTTGCAGAAATGAAGAACAGATCTTTTGCATTGCAGCCAACACAAATATACAATGAAAGGCACCGATATTCATTGCATACTGACACGTAGTACAACATAAAACTTTTTGCAGTAAAGTAACCTCATCCCCTTTGTATGGCAACCAAAACTGAACAACATTCAAACTCACCTAAGTTTTACTTCAGATTCAAAAGTTGTGACAAAGCGAAAATCTTTCCAAAAGTAATGCAGTTTCATTTACATTGTAGCCGAAATGCTGGAAAGCAAACAACCAAACTCAATTGCAGATTCAAACGTGAAATGTTGCTATAGCCCTGGTAGAGTACAGCTAACAGCAACTCAATGGCACTCCAAATCAATACTACGACAAGGCACCCACTAACCGTCCAGTGATTCATTGTCTCTCAGCAAGTGGTAATATCATCTTTGTACTGTGGACAATCACCGTCTATTGCCGTTGCCGATTCTTTCTCATTCCACGTCTCTCTCCTCACAATCATTCCATTCTCGCTCTCACAAAATCACAAACACAAAACCACAAACACAAAACAAGCACAGCACCTCAAAAACATGCTACAGAACATACATCACATTTATCAACTAACTACTGCTATCTACTACTTCACACAGTAACTATGGACAGCTATCAACTAATTACAACTACAGCTCATACCTCCAATAGATAAATGAGCAAATAGATAACAGAGTAAATAAATTAGTAGATAAATGAACAACTCATCCATACCTCACACCATTAGCTTGTTTCCTTCAAATCAATTGTGCTCCATCTTCAGTTGCATATTCACTTTCATCTCCACTTCCATCTCCACTAGAATATATCCTGCTCCAGTTTTATCGTGATCCAAAACAACTAGAAACCATTAGACAACACTCAAAACATACTGTTAGAACACTGAAATACGCTTACCTCTAGAAATTCACCTTATCCACTGCTCCGTCAAGTAATGCTTTCTTGTCCTACACAGTCCTATAGCAACTCCACGCGAAATATGGTATGAAACTCGAGTTCAATGCCACGATAACGCACTGCTCATCTACTTTGTCATCTACGGGCTCTAAGCAATTGGTCTCATATTCATTGCACCATGCACCGTCAACATCTATTTCCGTGGCCGATTCTCTCTCATTCCATATCTCTCTCCTCACAATCATTCCACTCGCACTCTCACGAAATCACGAAATCACACACACAAAACAAGCACAGTAACTCATACACACGCTACAGAACACGTCACATTTATCTAACAATTATCATTTGTTTACAAGCAAACATTCAAACCCCAATAAATATATAAAAACATAAATATATAAATAACAATAATGCATACCATGCAGCACTTAGTCTTCTCCGTCAAATAACTTGTGTTCCTTCTCTGGTTAAAGTCCTGCACAGAATGGGGCAGCACCAATACCCAGTAGAACTAATCAATGATGATGATGAATTTCGGTTCTCATGCATTTGCAGCTCTGTCTTGTCGGTAACGTTAACGTCCTTTAGCCTTGTTTCATTAACGACCTCGTGCACTGCACCATGGGGTACGTAACCCAGTATGGGAGGCTGTTTGGGTGCTACACCTTGCCCAAGGGTGACCCAGCACAGCAGCACTTAAGAGGTAGTGACATTCTCCTCACAGCCACAGTACTCGTCAACTAGGCCTGTGCTGCCGGATGTAGTTTAATGTCATACCCAGGACTAGATCAACCGACACAAATTGAAAATCACCAAATGTCATCTAACATTAACATTAACAACATATGGAACTTTTCGCAAAGCAGCAAGCCTACTAAAGTGGTATTTGTATCCCAAAATTATTCAAACTAAACATCATTGATAACTACTGCAGATTGGTGGAGAATTTTCATAAAATAACAAATTTGTCCAGAAAAAGTTCCAGCACTGCTTTGCTATTGTACCCAAAACTCATGAACATTCAAAGGTGGCAATAGCTTTTCCAGTTAAAACACACTACTACAGTAGGACACAGTTTGCAGTAACGAGGAATACCTCTCCTGCTCTGAAGACAACCATGATATAAAATCAAACCTACCAATGTTTAGTGCAACTTGACAAGCAAGCAACAACAAAACATTTCACTACAAAGTCAGCCCATTGCTTCTCTAACCTGACAGTTAACAGCATTTACTGTATACTAACTAGTACACAATCCTCACACTTTTAGCATGAGAGTAAATCCATTGCTATTGAACTTCAGCCAAAACTGGTGACAACTCAAATATAGACATTAATTTTACAGGCAAAACAATACGACAGAAGCACCAATTTTGCAGAAACTAAGACCATTCCTTTTGCATTGCAGCCAAAACTGATCTAACCTGAGAGGTAACAATATTCAATGGATACCTACAAATACAAACTCTGCACACCTTTTGCAGTAAAGCAAGTCTATTGCTTTTGAAATGCAGCCAAAACTGGTGAAAACGCATGTATAGACATTAATTTTACAGGCAAAACAATATGAAAGAAGCACAAATTTTGCAGAAACTAAGACCATTCCTTTTGCATTGCAGCCAAAACTGATCTAACCTGAGAGGTAACAATATTCAATGGATACTTACAAATACAAACTCTGCACACCTTTTGCAGTAAAGCAAGTCTATTGCTTTTGAAATGCAGCCAAAACTGGTGAAAACGCATGTATAGACATTAATTTTACAGGCAAAACAATATGAAAGAAGCACAAATTTTGCAGAAACTAAGACCAGTCCTTTTGCATTGCAGCCAAAACTGATCTAACCTGAGAGGTAACAATATTCAATGGATACTTACAAATACAAACTCTGCACACCTTTTGCAGTAAAGCAAGTCTACTGATTTTGAAATGCGGCCAAAACTGGTGAAAACGCATGTATAGACATTAATTTTACAGGCAAAACAATATGAAAGAAGCACAAATTTTGCAGAAACTAAGACCAGTCCTTTTGCATTGCAGCCAAAACTGATCTAACCTGAGAGGTAACAATATTCAATGGATACTTACAAATACAAACTCTGCACACCTTTTGCAGTAAAGCAAGTCTACTGATTTTGAAATGCGGCCAAAACTGGTGAAAACGCATGTATAGACATTAATTTTACAGGCAAAACAATATGACAAAAGCACAAATTTTGCAGAAACTAAGACCAGTCCTTTTGCATTGCAGCCAAAATCGATCTAACCTGAAAGTTGACAATATTCAATGGATACTTACAAGTACCAACTCTACACACCTTTTGCAGTAAAGCAAATCTATTGCTTTGGAACTGCAGCCACAACAGGAGGAAACTCAAATATAGACACTTATTTTACAAGCAACACGATACCAATACAAAACAATACGAAAGAAGCACCAATTTTGCAGAAATTAAGAACAGATCTTTTGCATTGCAGCCAACACAAATATACAATGAAAGGCACCGATATTCATTGCATACTGACACGTAGTACAACATAAAACTTTTTGCAGTAAAGTAACCTCATCCCCTTTGTATGGCAACCAAAACTGAACAACATTCAAACTCACCTAAGTTTTACTTCAGATTCAAAAGTTGTGACAAAGCGAAAATCTTTCCAAAAGTAATGCAGTTTCATTTACATTGTAGCCGAAATGCTGGAAAGCAAACAACCAAACTCAATTGCAGATTCAAACGTGAAATGTTGCTATAGCCCTGGTAGAGTACAGCTAACAGCAACTCAATGGCACTCCAAATCAATACTACGACAAGGCACCCACTAACCGTCCAGTGATTCATTGTCTCTCAGCAAGTGGTAATATCATCTTTGTACTGTGGACAATCACCGTCTATTGCCGTTGCCGATTCTTTCTCATTCCACGTCTCTCTCCTCACAATCATTCCATTCTCGCTCTCACAAAATCACAAACACAAAACCACAAACACAAAACAAGCACAGCACCTCAAAAACATGCTACAGAACATACATCACATTTATCAACTAACTACTGCTATCTACTACTTCACACAGTAACTATGGACAGCTATCAACTAATTACAACTACAGCTCATACCTCCAATAGATAAATGAGCAAATAGATAACAGAGTAAATAAATTAGTAGATAAATGAACAACTCATCCATACCTCACACCATTAGCTTGTTTCCTTCAAATCAATTGTGCTCCATCTTCAGTTGCATATTCACTTTCATCTCCACTTCCATCTCCACTAGAATATATCCTGCTCCAGTTTTATCGTGATCCAAAACAACTAGAAACCATTAGACAACACTCAAAACATACTGTTAGAACACTGAAATACGCTTACCTCTAGAAATTCACCTTATCCACTGCTCCGTCAAGTAATGCTTTCTTGTCCTACACAGTCCTATAGCAACTCCACGCGAAATATGGTATGAAACTCGAGTTCAATGCCACGATAACGCACTGCTCATCTACTTTGTCATCTACGGGCTCTAAGCAATTGGTCTCATATTCATTGCACCATGCACCGTCAACATCTATTTCCGTGGCCGATTCTCTTTCATTCCATATCTCTCTCCTTACAATCATTCCACTCGCACTCTCACGAAATCACGAAATCACACACACAAAACAAGCACAGTAACTCATACACACGCTACAGAACACGTCACATTTATCTAACAATTATCATTTGTTTACAAGCAAACATTCAAACCCCAATAAATATATAAAAACATAAATATATAAATAACAATAATGCATACCATGCAGCACTTAGTCTTCTCCGTCAAATAACTTGTGTTCCTTCTCTGGTTAAAGTCCTGCACAGAATGGGGCAGCACCAATACCCAGTAGAACTAATCAATGATGATGATGAATTTCGGTTCTCATGCATTTGCAGCTCTGTCTTGTCGGTAACGTTAACGTCCTTTAGCCTTGTTTCATTAACGACCTCGTGCACTGCACCATGGGGTACGTAACCCAGTATGGGAGGCTGTTTGGGTGCTACACCTTGCCCAAGGGTGACCCAGCACAGCAGCACTTAAGAGGTAGTGACATTCTCCTCACAGCCACAGTACTCGTCAACTAGGCCTGTGCTGCCGGATGTAGTTTAATGTCATACCCAGGACTAGATCAACCGACACAAATTGAAAATCACCAAATGTCATCTAACATTAACATTAACAACATATGGAACTTTTCGCAAAGCAGCAAGCCTACTAAAGTGGTATTTGTATCCCAAAATTATTCAAACTAAACATCATTGATAACTACTGCAGATTGGTGGAGAATTTTCATAAAATAACAAATTTGTCCAGAAAAAGTTCCAGCACTGCTTTGCTATTGTACCCAAAACTCATGAACATTCAAAGGTGGCAATAGCTTTTCCAGTTAAAACACACTACTACAGTAGGACACAGTTTGCAGTAACGAGGAATACCTCTCCTGCTCTGAAGACAACCATGATATAAAATCAAACCTACCAATGTTTAGTGCAACTTGACAAGCAAGCAACAACAAAACATTTCACTACAAAGTCAGCCCATTACTTCTCTAACCTGACAGTTAACAGCATTTACTGTATACTAACTAGTACACAATCCTCACACTTTTAGCATGAGAGTAAATCCATTGCTATTGAACTTCAGCCAAAACTGGTGACAACTCAAATATAGACATTAATTTTACAGGCAAAACAATACGACAGAAGCACAAATTTTGCAGAAACTAAGACCATTCCTTTTGCATTGCAGCCAAAACTGATCTAACCTGAGAGGTAACAATATTCAATGGATACTTACAAATACAAACTCTGCACACCTTTTGCAGTAAAGCAAGTCTATTGCTTTTGAAATGCAGCCAAAACTGGTGAAAACGCATGTATAGACATTAATTTTACAGGCAAAACAATATGAAAGAAGCACAAATTTTGCAGAAACTAAGACCAGTCCTTTTGCATTGCAGCCAAAACTGATCTAACCTGAGAGGTAACAATATTCAATGGATACTTACAAATACAAACTCTGCACACCTTTTGCAGTAAAGCAAGTCTACTGATTTTGAAATGCGGCCAAAACTGGTGAAAACGCATGTATAGACATTAATTTTACAGGCAAAACAATATGACAAAAGCACAAATTTTGCAGAAACTAAGACCAGTCCTTTTGCATTGCAGCCAAAATCGATCTAACCTGAAAGTTGACAATATTCAATGGATACTTACAAGTACCAACTCTACACACCTTTTGCAGTAAAGCAAATCTATTGCTTTGGAACTGCAGCCACAACAGGAGGAAACTCAAATATAGACACTTATTTTACAAGCAACACGATACCAATACAAAACAATACGAAAGAAGCACCAATTTTGCAGAAATGAAGAACAGATCTTTTGCATTGCAGCCAACACAAATATACAATGAAAGGCACCGATATTCATTGCATACTGACACGTAGTACAACATAAAACTTTTTGCAGTAAAGTAACCTCATCCCCTTTGTATGGCAACCAAAACTGAACAACATTCAAACTCACCTAAGTTTTACTTCAGATTCAAAAGTTGTGACAAAGCGAAAATCTTTCCAAAAGTAATGCAGTTTCATTTACATTGTAGCCGAAATGCTGGAAAGCAAACAACCAAACTCAATTGCAGATTCAAACGTGAAATGTTGCTATAGCCCTGGTAGAGTACAGCTAACAGCAACTCAATGGCACTCCAAATCAATACTACGACAAGGCACCCACTAACCGTCCAGTGATTCATTGTCTCTCAGCAAGTGGTAATATCATCTTTGTACTGTGGACAATCACCGTCTATTGCCGTTGCCGATTCTTTCTCATTCCACGTCTCTCTCCTCACAATCATTCCATTCTCGCTCTCACAAAATCACAAACACAAAACCACAAACACAAAACAAGCACAGCACCTCAAAAACATGCTACAGAACATACATCACATTTATCAACTAACTACTGCTATCTACTACTTCACACAGTAACTATGGACAGCTATCAACTAATTACAACTACAGCTCATACCTCCAATAGATAAATGAGCAAATAGATAACAGAGTAAATAAATTAGTAGATAAATGAACAACTCATCCATACCTCACACCATTAGCTTGTTTCCTTCAAATCAATTGTGCTCCATCTTCAGTTGCATATTCACTTTCATCTCCACTTCCATCTCCACTAGAATATATCCTGCTCCAGTTTTATCGTGATCCAAAACAACTAGAAACCATTAGACAACACTCAAAACATACTGTTAGAACACTGAAATACGCTTACCTCTAGAAATTCACCTTATCCACTGCTCCGTCAAGTAATGCTTTCTTGTCCTACACAGTCCTATAGCAACTCCACGCGAAATATGGTATGAAACTCGAGTTCAATGCCACGATAACGCACTGCTCATCTACTTTGTCATCTACGGGCTCTAAGCAATTGGTCTCATATTCATTGCACCATGCACCGTCAACATCTATTTCCGTGGCCGATTCTCTCTCATTCCATATCTCTCTCCTCACAATCATTCCACTCGCACTCTCACGAAATCACGAAATCACACACACAAAACAAGCACAGTAACTCATACACACGCTACAGAACACGTCACATTTATCTAACAATTATCATTTGTTTACAAGCAAACATTCAAACCCCAATAAATATATAAAAACATAAATATATAAATAACAATAATGCATACCATGCAGCACTTAGTCTTCTCCGTCAAATAACTTGTGTTCCTTCTCTGGTTAAAGTCCTGCACAGAATGGGGCAGCACCAATACCCAGTAGAACTAATCAATGATGATGATGAATTTCGGTTCTCATGCATTTGCAGCTCTGTCTTGTCGGTAACGTTAACGTCCTTTAGCCTTGTTTCATTAACGACCTCGTGCACTGCACCATGGGGTACGTAACCCAGTATGGGAGGCTGTTTGGGTGCTACACCTTGCCCAAGGGTGACCCAGCACAGCAGCACTTAAGAGGTAGTGACATTCTCCTCACAGCCACAGTACTCGTCAACTAGGCCTGTGCTGCCGGATGTAGTTTAATGTCATACCCAGGACTAGATCAACCGACACAAATTGAAAATCACCAAATGTCATCTAACATTAACATTAACAACATATGGAACTTTTCGCAAAGCAGCAAGCCTACTAAAGTGGTATTTGTATCCCAAAATTATTCAAACTAAACATCATTGATAACTACTGCAGATTGGTGGAGAATTTTCATAAAATAACAAATTTGTCCAGAAAAAGTTCCAGCACTGCTTTGCTATTGTACCCAAAACTCATGAACATTCAAAGGTGGCAATAGCTTTTCCAGTTAAAACACACTACTACAGTAGGACACAGTTTGCAGTAACGAGGAATACCTCTCCTGCTCTGAAGACAACCATGATATAAAATCAAACCTACCAATGTTTAGTGCAACTTGACAAGCAAGCAACAACAAAACATTTCACTACAAAGTCAGCCCATTGCTTCTCTAACCTGACAGTTAACAGCATTTACTGTATACTAACTAGTACACAATCCTCACACTTTTAGCATGAGAGTAAATCCATTGCTATTGAACTTCAGCCAAAACTGGTGACAACTCAAATATAGACATTAATTTTACAGGCAAAACAATACGACAGAAGCACCAATTTTGCAGAAACTAAGACCATTCCTTTTGCATTGCAGCCAAAACTGATCTAACCTGAGAGGTAACAATATTCAATGGATACTTACAAATACAAACTCTGCACACCTTTTGCAGTAAAGCAAGTCTATTGCTTTTGAAATGCAGCCAAAACTGGTGAAAACGCATGTATAGACATTAATTTTACAGGCAAAACAATATGAAAGAAGCACAAATTTTGCAGAAACTAAGACCAGTCCTTTTGCATTGCAGCCAAAACTGATCTAACCTGAGAGGTAACAATATTCAATGGATACTTACAAATACAAACTCTGCACACCTTTTGCAGTAAAGCAAGTCTACTGATTTTGAAATGCGGCCAAAACTGGTGAAAACGCATGTATAGACATTAATTTTACAGGCAAAACAATATGAAAGAAGCACAAATTTTGCAGAAACTAAGACCAGTCCTTTTGCATTGCAGCCAAAACTGATCTAACCTGAGAGGTAACAATATTCAATGGATGCTTACAAATACAAACTCTGCACACCTTTTGCAGTAAAGCAAGTCTACTGATTTTGAAATGCGGCCAAAACTGGTGAAAACGCATGTGTAGACATTAATTTTACAGGCAAAACAATATGAAAGAAGGACAAATTTTGCAGAAACTAAGACCAGTCCTTTTGCATTGCAGCCAAAATCGATCTAACCTGAAAGTTGACAATATTCAATGGATACTTACATATACCAACTCTACACACCTTTTGCAGTAAAGCAAATCTATTGCTTTGGAACTGCAGCCACAACAGGAGGAAACTCAAATATAGACACTTATTTTACAAGCAACACGATACCAATACAAAACAATACGAAAGAAGCACCAATTTTGCAGAAATGAAGAACAGATCTTTTGCATTGCAGCCAACACAAATATACAATGAAAGGCACCGATATTCATTGCATACTGACACGTAGTACAACATAAAACTTTTTGCAGTAAAGTAACCTCATCCCCTTTGTATGGCAACCAAAACTGAACAACATTCAAACTCACCTAAGTTTTACTTCAGATTCAAAAGTTGTGACAAAGCGAAAATCTTTCCAAAAGTAATGCAGTTTCATTTACATTGTAGCCGAAATGCTGGAAAGCAAACAACCAAACTCAATTGCAGATTCAAACGTGAAATGTTGCTATAGCCCTGGTAGAGTACAGCTAACAGCAACTCAATGGCACTCCAAATCAATACTACGACAAGGCACCCACTAACCGTCCAGTGATTCATTGTCTCTCAGCAAGTGGTAATATCATCTTTGTACTGTGGACAATCACCGTCTATTGCCGTTGCCGATTCTTTCTCATTCCACGTCTCTCTCCTCACAATCATTCCATTCTCGCTCTCACAAAATCACAAACACAAAACCACAAACACAAAACAAGCACAGCACCTCAAAAACATGCTACAGAACATACATCACATTTATCAACTAACTACTGCTATCTACTACTTCACACAGTAACTATGGACAGCTATCAACTAATTACAACTACAGCTCATACCTCCAATAGATAAATGAGCAAATAGATAACAGAGTAAATAAATTAGTAGACAAATGAACAACTCATCCATACCTCACACCATTAGCTTGTTTCCTTCAAATCAATTGTGCTCCATCTTCAGTTGCATATTCACTTTCATCTCCACTTCCATCTCCACTAGAATATATCCTGCTCCAGTTTTATCGTGATCCAAAACAACTAGAAACCATTAGACAACACTCAAAACATACTGTTAGAACACTGAAATACGCTTACCTCTAGAAATTCACCTTATCCACTGCTCCGTCAAGTAATGCTTTCTTGTCCTACACAGTCCTATAGCAACTCCACGCGAAATATGGTATGAAACTCGAGTTCAATGCCACGATAACGCACTGCTCATCTACTTTGTCATCTACGGGCTCTAAGCAATTGGTCTCATATTCATTGCACCATGCACCGTCAACATCTATTTCCGTGGCCGATTCTCTTTCATTCCATATCTCTCTCCTTACAATCATTCCACTCGCACTCTCACGAAATCACGAAATCACACACACAAAACAAGCACAGTAACTCATACACACGCTACAGAACACGTCACATTTATCTAACAATTATCATTTGTTTACAAGCAAACATTCAAACCCCAATAAATATATAAAAACATAAATATATAAATAACAATAATGCATACCATGCAGCACTTAGTCTTCTCCGTCAAATAACTTGTGTTCCTTCTCTGGTTAAAGTCCTGCACAGAATGGGGCAGCACCAATACCCAGTAGAACTAATCAATGATGATGATGAATTTCGGTTCTCATGCATTTGCAGCTCTGTCTTGTCGGTAACGTTAACGTCCTTTAGCCTTGTTTCATTAACGACCTCGTGCACTGCACCATGGGGTACGTAACCCAGTATGGGAGGCTGTTTGGGTGCTACACCTTGCCCAAGGGTGACCCAGCACAGCAGCACTTAAGAGGTAGTGACATTCTCCTCACAGCCACAGTACTCGTCAACTAGGCCTGTGCTGCCGGATGTAGTTTAATGTCATACCCAGGACTAGATCAACCGACACAAATTGAAAATCACCAAATGTCATCTAACATTAACATTAACAACATATGGAACTTTTCGCAAAGCAGCAAGCCTACTAAAGTGGTATTTGTATCCCAAAATTATTCAAACTAAACATCATTGATAACTACTGCAGATTGGTGGAGAATTTTCATAAAATAACAAATTTGTCCAGAAAAAGTTCCAGCACTGCTTTGCTATTGTACCCAAAACTCATGAACATTCAAAGGTGGCAATAGCTTTTCCAGTTAAAACACACTACTACAGTAGGACACAGTTTGCAGTAACGAGGAATACCTCTCCTGCTCTGAAGACAACCATGATATAAAATCAAACCTACCAATGTTTAGTGCAACTTGACAAGCAAGCAACAACAAAACATTTCACTACAAAGTCAGCCCATTACTTCTCTAACCTGACAGTTAACAGCATTTACTGTATACTAACTAGTACACAATCCTCACACTTTTAGCATGAGAGTAAATCCATTGCTATTGAACTTCAGCCAAAACTGGTGACAACTCAAATATAGTCATTAATTTTACAGGCAAAACAATACGACAGAAGCACCAATTTTGCAGAAACTAAGACCATTCCTTTTGCATTGCAGCCAAAACTGATCTAACCTGAGAGGTAACAATATTCAATGGATACTTACAAATACAAACTCTGCACACCTTTTGCAGTAAAGCAAGTCTATTGCTTTTGAAATGCAGCCAAAACTGGTGAAAACGCATGTATAGACATTAATTTTACAGGCAAAACAATATGAAAGAAGCACAAATTTTGCAGAAACTAAGACCATTCCTTTTGCATTGCAGCCAAAACTGATCTAACCTGAGAGGTAACAATATTCAATGGATGCTTACAAATACAAACTCTGCACACCTTTTGCAGTAAAGCAAGTCTACTGATTTTGAAATGCGGCCAAAACTGGTGAAAACGCATGTATAGACATTAATTTTACAGGCAAAACAATATGAAAGAAGCACAAATTTTGCAGAAACTAAGACCAGTCCTTTTGCATTGCAGCCAAAATCGATCTAACCTGAAAGTTGACAATATTCAATGGATACTTACAAGTACCAACTCTACACACCTTTTGCAGTAAAGCAAATCTATTGCTTTGGAACTGCAGCCACAACAGGAGGAAACTCAAATATAGACACTTATTTTACAAGCAACACGATACCAATACAAAACAATACGAAAGAAGCACCAATTTTGCAGAAATGAAGAACAGATCTTTTGCATTGCAGCCAACACAAATATACAATGAAAGGCACCGATATTCATTGCATACTGACACGTAGTACAACATAAAACTTTTTGCAGTAAAGTAACCTCATCCCCTTTGTATGGCAACCAAAACTGAACAACATTCAAACTCACCTAAGTTTTACTTCAGATTCAAAAGTTGTGACAAAGCGAAAATCTTTCCAAAAGTAATGCAGTTTCATTTACATTGTAGCCGAAATGCTGGAAAGCAAACAACCAAACTCAATTGCAGATTCAAACGTGAAATGTTGCTATAGCCCTGGTAGAGTACAGCTAACAGCAACTCAATGGCACTCCAAATCAATACTACGACAAGGCACCCACTAACCGTCCAGTGATTCATTGTCTCTCAGCAAGTGGTAATATCATCTTTGTACTGTGGACAATCACCGTCTATTGCCGTTGCCGATTCTTTCTCATTCCACGTCTCTCTCCTCACAATCATTCCACTCTCGCTCTCACAAAATCACAAACACAAAACCACAAACACAAAACAAGCACAGCACCTCAAAAACATGCTACAGAACATACATCACATTTATCAACTAACTACTGCTATCTACTACTTCACACAGTAACTATGGACAGCTATCAACTAATTACAACTACAGCTCATACCTCCAATAGATAAATGAGCAAATAGATAACAGAGTAAATAAATTAGTAGATAAATGAACAACTCATCCATACCTCACACCATTAGCTTGTTTCCTTCAAATCAATTGTGCTCCATCTTCAGTTGCATATTCACTTTCATCTCCACTTCCATCTCCACTAGAATATATCCTGCTCCAGTTTTATCGTGATCCAAAACAACTAGAAACCATTAGACAACACTCAAAACATACTGTTAGAACACTGAAATACGCTTACCTCTAGAAATTCACCTTATCCACTGCTCCGTCAAGTAATGCTTTCTTGTCCTACACAGTCCTATAGCAACTCCACGCGAAATATGGTATGAAACTCGAGTTCAATGCCACGATAACGCACTGCTCATCTACTTTGTCATCTACGGGCTCTAAGCAATTGGTCTCATATTCATTGCACCATGCACCGTCAACATCTATTTCCGTGGCCGATTCTCTCTCATTCCATATCTCTCTCCTCACAATCATTCCACTCGCACTCTCACGAAATCACGAAATCACACACACAAAACAAGCACAGTAACTCATACACACGCTACAGAACACGTCACATTTATCTAACAATTATCATTTGTTTACAAGCAAACATTCAAACCCCAATAAATATATAAAAACATAAATATATAAATAACAATAATGCATACCATGCAGCACTTAGTCTTCTCCGTCAAATAACTTGTGTTCCTTCTCTGGTTAAAGTCCTGCACAGAATGGGGCAGCACCAATACCCAGTAGAACTAATCAATGATGATGATGAATTTCGGTTCTCATGCATTTGCAGCTCTGTCTTGTCGGTAACGTTAACGTCCTTTAGCCTTGTTTCATTAACGACCTCGTGCACTGCACCATGGGGTACGTAACCCAGTATGGGAGGCTGTTTGGTTGCTACACCTTGCCCAAGGGTGACCCAGCACAGCAGCACTTAAGAGGTAGTGACATTCTCCTCACAGCCACAGTACTCGTCAACTAGGCCTATGCTGCCGGATGTAGTTTAATGTCATACCCAGGACTAGATCAACCGACACAAATTGAAAATCACCAAATGTCATCTAACATTAACATTAACAACATATGGAACTTTTCGCAAAGCAGCAAGCCTACTAAAGTGGTATTTGTATCCCAAAATTATTCAAACTAAACATCATTGATAACTACTGCAGATTGGTGGAGAATTTTCATAAAATAACAAATTTGTCCAGAAAAAGTTCCAGCACTGCTTTGCTATTGTACCCAAAACTCATGAACATTCAAAGGTGGCAATAGTTTGTCCAGTTAAAACACACTACTACAGTAGGACACAGTTTGCAGTAACGAGAAATACAACTCCTGCTCTGAAGACAACCATGATATAACATCAAACCTACCAATGTTTAGTGCAACTTGACAAGCAAGCAACAACAAAACATTTCACTACAAAGTCAGCCCATTGCTTTTCTAACCTGACAGTTAACAACATTTACTGTATACTAACTAGTACACAATCCTCACACTTTTAGCATGAGAGTAAATCCATTGCTATTGAACTTCAGCCAAAACTGGTGACAACTCAAATATAGACATTAATTTTACAGGCAAAACAATACGACAGAAGCACCAATTTTGCAGAAACAAACACCAGTTCTTTTTCATTGCAGAAAAACACCTATATAACCTGACAGTTGACAATATTCAATGGATACTTACAAGTACCAACTCTGCACACCTTTTGCAGTAAAGCAAGTCTATTGCTTTTGAAATGCAGCCAAAACTGGAGACAATTCAAATATAGAGATTAATTTTACAGGCAAAACAATACGACAGAAGCACAAATTTTGCAGAAACTAAGACCAGTTCTTTTGCATTGCAGCCAAAACTGATCTAACCTGAAAGTTGACAATATTTAATGGATACTTACAAATACCAACTCTGCACGCCTTGTTTCAGTAAAGCATGTCTATTGCTTTTGAACTGCAGCCAAAACTAGAGACAACTGAAATATGGACATTAATTTTAAAGGCAAAACAGTACGAAAGAGGCACAAATTTCCAGAAACTAAGACCAGTTCTTTAGTATGGGAGCCAATATTTATTGTATATGTATAATAATGAAATCTTGACAGTTTTAGGATGAAGGATAACCTATTGCTTATAAACTCCAGCCAAACCTGGGGAAAACTGAAATATTGAAAATAGCCTTAGAAGCTAACAAATATGAAAGTAGCAGACTTGTTCTTGAAACGAAGATATTTCTATTTGCACTGCACCCAAAACCAATACACATTGAAAGGCACCGATATTCATTGTTTACTTACAGGTAATACAACTGTTTGAAGGAAAGTAAGATCATTCCTTTTATATTGTAACCAAAACTGTTGAACACTAAAACTCACCAAATTTTACCTGAGATTCAAATGTTATGACAAAGAAAAATTATTTCCAAAAGTAATGCAGTTGTATTCTCATCAGCCGTAAATGCTGGAAGACGAAATACAGAAATTCATTGCTTATTCAAATGTGAAAATGCTGAGAGCTCTGAGCAATTGATCTCATAGTGATTGCATAATGGATGGTCCACCGATATTGCTGTTGCCGTCTCATATTCATTGCACCATGCACCGTCAACATCTATTTCCGTGGCCGATTCTCTCTCATTCCTTATCTCTCTACTCACAATCATTCCACTCTCACTCTCAATAAATCATAGTATATTTATCTAACAGTTATGTACTGTTTATAAGTATAAAATCCCCAACAATTAAATAAATAAATACATAAATAAATAAATATATATATTCCATACCAAGCAGCATCTAGTCTTCTCCTTCAAATAACTTGTGTTACTTCAATAGTTAACGTCCTATGCAGCATCAATAGCCAGTAGAGCTAATCAATGGTGATGATGTATTATATAGATAGTCCTGAATATATAAACATAAAGGTTAAATAATTCGAATTAAAGCAAGTAGAGTAGTTAAAACAATATAGATTGATCAACATAAATAAAATTCTTATAAGGTTATTACCAAAGAAATAGTAAATAAAAGAATTAAAATGAATTGGAAAATGAATGTCAAATGGAGACTATGCAAAAGAAATCAAATCAATTAATAATAAGAGTAAAAAATCTTGCTTGAGATATTTCATCAAAAGTAATAATAACTTTGGTTAACAAAATCTAAAGAAAGTAGACCAAATTAAGTACAGACAATTCCCAAATAAATTTCAAATAAAATTATTGATATAAAGCAAAATTAAATTCTGAATAAAAATTCTATGGAAGAAATCAAACTGAGAGAAGATGTAAGATGTAAGTCACATCAAATAGAAAAGGAAGCTTAAGATAAAGCTTAAATTCAAACAAAACATATCAAGCAAAAGTAACTGCACATAACTATTGAATTTAATACATCAACTCTAGAGAAAACATTGGCCAAGTACAGATTGATTAAATTAAACCAAACTAATGAAAAAAAACTAATTCAACTTTGTAACTCAGAGTGTAAAATGTCTAAAAACAACTGAAAGGTGAATTGAACTATATATATATATATATATATATATATATATATATATATATATATATATATATATATATACATATATATCCAATACAGTATATATATGTGTATATATATAAATATATATATGCATATTTATATATATAGTTGATATATATATAAATATATATCAACTATATGTAAAAATAAATATACAGTCTGCTCTCGATAAGTGGAACCCCGGATAAGTGGAACTTTCGTTTAGTGGAGCCAATTTCCTAAGTTCCTTGGATTTGCATTAACAAACCTCTCTTATTTTATTTGGATAAGCGGAACCCTCGATAAGTGGAGCTTTCGATAAGTTGAACCATTTTTTTGGTCCCATGAGCAATAGTTATTCATATAAGTGGAACTTTCCAAAAAAATCCTCTTAAGCACGTTCGAATCATTTTAATCAATACATTCTTTATTCGAATATTCTTGCAAGCATTCAATTGCTATCAGGTAATGAAAATGATTCAATGTCAGTTTCAAAACTGAATTCCCAAATTAATTGAGTAGGAACTTTCACAAGCTCTAAAAACAAGCGTGCATAAAAGATTATTTTGCATAACTAAATTGCTTTAAAAATAATCATCATATGAAACATAAAAATTTATAAAGGCCTTCCTTTTGTTCCTTCCCACCAGTTTTCCATTTTTTGTACACGCCCCGTTCTCTAGAAACATCAGGCAAAGGAGAAATTCGATAAGTGGAACTTTTTTTCCATTTCTTGGAGGTTCCACTTATCGAGCAATTCGGATAAGTGGAACATTCGATAAGTGGAACCATCTTTTTCGGTCCCGTAAGGGTTCCACTCATCGAGAGTACACTGTATGTATATATGTATGTATGTATGTATATATATATATATATATATATATATATATATATATATATATATATATATATATATATATATATATATATATATATATATATATATATATATATATATATATATATATATATATATATATATATATATATATATATATATATATAATACAATTTATTTTAAGTTGACGACTATAATAGCAGCAACGCTAATTAAAGCCAACTATATAACGTAATATCCGCCTATTTACATGAATTTCTAAAAACCCTAAAATAAGGAAAACAAGTGCAAAGAAGATGTATCGATGAAAGTGAGCGAACTCCGTCGCAATAAACACGAGCAAGCTAGATGTATCCAAGTTTTGCACCAAACGTTTTGCAAAGCTTGCAGTTGCATTTATCTGCTTTCCAGCTTTTGATGCGACCCTTAAAGATTTCTAAGGTGCAAGACTCTCTGGTTTCACTTGGTAATGTTTGCCAAAGCCTACTTCCAACATATTGTATGGTTTCTATACCATGAGCAGTTGTGTTTGCCCTTGGTACCAGAAGACCATCTTTATTTCTAAGGTCGTATGTTATGTTAGGTCTTTCGACAAAGACATCTTCCATGAACAATGGATTTAAACTGTTTTTGGTGATATATATCTCTATCATAAGTAACTGCAATTTTCTCTGGTGAACTGATACTGAGTTATCTTTTGTAAGAAGTTAATCAAAGGATGATTCCGTGTCTCTGTATAAAATTCGCAAAGCTCTTTCATGAATTCTATTAATTCGACTATTTGTGGTTCTGTCATGAAATATCCAAATTAACGGACAATAGCTGAAATGTGACATAACAAAAGACCTCATTATGAGTTTTACTTTTTCCGTATCCATGCAATTGGATACCCTTGCTAAGGCATGAAGTGTTTGCCTTGTCTTCGCACAGAGTTTACTAACATGAAAACTGAAATTTAATTTGGAATCTATTGTTACTCAAAGTAATTTTTCAGATTCAGATCCTGGTAGTAGCATGGCACCAATATTTAGTGTCATTCTATCACTTATTGCTCCGAATATTAATAGATGACTTTTTTCTTCATTTAGTTTCATGAAATTGTCAGAGAACCATTCTGACAGTAAAAGCGTGTCTTTTTCTAATTTTAAGAGCACTGTCCTAAGGCTCTTATCTCCAACATATAACGTTGTATCGTCTGCGTAATTGCATACTTCAGTATCATTCACAAGATAAAAAATATCGTTGATAAAGATATTGAAGAGAAGGGTATGTATATATATATTTATATATATATATATATATATATACAAACTAAACCTAAGCCGCATCCACAACGTATATAAATTACATAAATAGAATAAACCACAAATATACTATCCTTTAAGTAAACGTTTCGATCAGAATCTTCATCAGTACTGATGAAGATTCTGATCGAAACGTTTACTTAAAGGATAGTATATTTGTGGTTTATTCTATATATATATATATATATATATATATATATATATATATATATATATATATATATATATATATATATATATATATATATATATATATATATATGTGTGTGTGTGTGTGTGTGTGTGTGTGTGTGTGTGTGTCTGTGTGTGTGTGTGTATGTGTGTGTGTGTGTGTGTGTGTGTGTGTGTGTGTGTGCGTGTGTGTGTGTTTGTGTGTGTAATATGGTCCATTATTCAGAGATCTTATGCACAGTAATTTTTTTGTAATATAGCCAGGAGTCCTAGAGGTATGAATCCCCAGGTAGACTACATGGTTTTGTATATAAATAGAATCACTTCCTGTAGAAGACTATTGAAAACATCAATTATAAAAAGAGCAAAAAAAGTATGAGACTTAGCCAACTATGATTGGGACTAATGCTGTAGACTCCTGACCATTTGTTATTCTAATGTAAATATACCAAGTGAACAAAATGCATAGAAAAAATAACAAAAAAATAAAATAAAAATAAAACAGTAAAGGGAAACTAACTACTATGAAAAGTTGACAATTAGAACACAAATGTAAATAGGAAAATATTCTTCAAAAGTCACTAAAAAATCATGAAACTATGTCCTGCCCATCAAATACATTATAGTGAAAGTCATATTTACAGCTCATTCCTGACCAAAACCGGCCCAATATGCTTTTAAATTGGTTTATAGAGCAAGCATCCACAACTTCTTGTGATAAACTATTCCAAACTGGAATTACCCTGCAGCAAAAACTGTTCTTTGTTTGTTCTAATTTTGTTCTACCCATCTGCAACTGCAGAGAATGTCATCTTGTTCTCCAAATCTCGTATTTTTACATTTAGGGATGGTACACATTAAGCATCATAGAACCCTTTCACAATTTTAATGACTTCTATCATATCTCCCCTGTATCTTCTAAATCTTACAGAAGGCAGATTCAGGGATCTCAAACTTTGTTCATATGTTAAGCCTTGCATTCCTGGAAGTGCTTTTATACCACGCCTTTGCACCCTCTCCATATTGACAATACTACATATGCTTGAAGGGGGCCAGACTGACGCTGCATATTCTAAGTGAACCTGACCTATGCCCTTGAAAAGTAGCTTAAACATTCTACTATGTAAGAACTGGAAGCTCCTTCGTATAACGCCTAGTATTTGCATTCCTATGGCAATCTTTGAGTCACTATGTTCCTTGAATTTTAAGTCACTGTCCACAATTACCCTTAAATCTTTCTAAGTAATTAATGTCTTTACAATTGGATTCTATAGTATAACACTGATCAGGTGCATTGCTTCTAATATTTAACGAGATATGGGTATATCTACGTGATATGATGAATAATGCGTCTAATTGGTCATATGGCTGCCCAATGGACACTTATTCACCATTGCTTAGGTGAAGAGTCCGAGGGATAAACTCTTTTTACACATGACCAGGTTTTGAGTCCCTATGTAAACATATTCCAGAACATTCAAATAAAGGGACGATCCTACTTGCCTACTAAACCGAAAATTATCAAATGTATACATTTTGGCGCCTTCTGGATTTTCAATAAGGTCTTAACCTATGACATTTCATTTTATGAATCACATTTCATTTCAAGATACAACTTTGGAAGGAGTAAGGCCCTGACACTGAAATTTTCCACTTGCCATAACCCTATTAACATGAATCAAAGGTGCAAATATCAAGAAGATCAGAACAGGTGAACGCAAGTTATGCCCTTGACTTGCATGGATGAAACCTAGTTCTTGTTTTATAACTGTGTGCTTCCATTAACTTAAATAGTACAGGGGTGGCGGAGCAAAATTTTTATTGCATAGGCTCTAGTTTTCACAAGTTGTTTTCAAGGTGCCCTTCGTTAAGAGTTATACACTGTTAATGAAAAATTATCTTATTAAATTTATTACACTTGGGGATATACATCATTAGAAAATCAGACTTAAAACCTAACTACAATCCAAGTCTAAAGTTTACAAAACAACAAATTAAGGATTAATGAACAAGACAAAAACAAAAGACAGGGAAGCTCTTCTAATAGAAGATGCTTTGAAGGTACATAAAGCGGCTGCACGCATTGACCTAACTGAGCGGATTTGACTATAAAATAACACGCATTGTCGGAAGTAGAATAATCAAAGAACCACAAATATTCAAGCATTAGAAGTAATACACAATCAATGAAATATGATTTGCGTGAAATATCTTAAATTGTATCAAAGCCAGTTTAGGTACTAAGTCCCTCTAATAGTGTGATAGGAAATTTTATAATTCATTCTTGCTGCCTGATTATGCTTTAAAAGTTTTGACTTTTGGATTTTCAGAACGTTAAACAAAGGTATATCTCGTAGGAAAAGTGAAGGGGGCAACAGATCCTCAGCTCTCCTGGCTCCGCTGCCCATTAATTACTGTATCGTTTTCTCTATTTTACATAAGTTTTGCATCAAATCCAGCACGATATTCTGCATGATGCACAATAATTCGAACCATTTTAGTTTGCACCATATTCCTGCGCGACCATTTTCCAATAGAACTTCTACTTGATATATCTTATGCTTTTGAGGACTAACTACCTGTTCAAAATACCCTTTCCACCATGCCGTTTTCATACTAGCATATATTTACAGAACTGCCTTTTAAGTAGAGAAGAATATACTTCTCTATAACTACCAAATTCAATTTAATTATCGATCGCCCCTTGGAAATCACTCGAAACTGAAGGGTATCCCTCCTTAACTGTCAAACAGCACATGAAAGCATATGATATCATATGAAATCAAATGAAATGAAGCCACATCACCAGCAATTACAGGTTAAGAAATAATGCAAAAGAATAGAAAAACTAAGTTCAATTTCACTCCCTTTGTTATTTCTAACTTTGCTCCTGCCTCATATAAAATAAAAAACTGGAACCTCAAAGAAATGGTATTAGGTTGCTAAGTGCCGCAAAAACAAAAGGCCATAACAAAATGCCAGCAAACTGTGCCAGTTATATATTACTAATTTATTACTTGGTTGCTGTAGAATTATTTGCACAAATTAAGGTTTAAATCTCTTTCTGAATAGCATAAGATTTTGGCGCCAAGTATATCCTTTAATTTACATGCAACTAAACATAAAATCGCTATATAAGACGTCAATACGGTTTATGCAGGTAGTCAAGGCAAAAGAGGATCATTTGCCGTTTCTACGTATCTGATGCTGGATTCTGGGCTACACACTAAACGGTATATGTCCGTGAATAAGTAGTCTACTGACCAAAGATTAGGCAAATCATATATCAGTCCTTGGTCATATTGAAGACATATGTATACTGCTCACTATTCCACGCGCTTATGAAGGTTTCCAATAGCTAAAGAAGAACATGGGTAAAGAATGAAATCGAACTTACAGATCGAAGCATCGATTTTGCAAGATGCTCTTAAAATCTTCCGCTCTGGTGGTGACACGATTGCATTGCGCTTCCAAGTGAATGTCAGGTTTGCGAAATCATGCTATTGTTTAGTCATGCAATTAATTTCAATTGCCTGGATTCAAAGCTATGATTGGCTGAGAAAAGCATGAGGTAGAGTCAAAGAAAACAAATGATTGGCTGATGAAAGCACGAGGCGGGGACAAGTCTCATTGTCATGATCTTGAAAGTTGCTGAATGCAGTAGCTCTTTGGGAGCCCAGTGGGAGTTGTATTTCTATGAATCAATATGCTGCGAAGTAAGGCCCGTTTCAAAAGTCATTTTTCTCATGTCCAAAACTTAACTCGAGAATTAATGCATGAGAAGGGCAACGTTTGAATCAATTAGGAACGGAAGATGTAGTTAAGTGCGGAATTCTCTTCCCGAGCGGCACTAAACTAGGGCTAGGCTTGGTTTCAAACGTCGAACTTTTCATGTTTGCCTAATGCTTTGTACTTGCATGAGTGCTTTTTTCATCATAAATTCCCTCCCATGTAGAATGCAGCAAATATTGTTGCATATTCGTGACGTACGTGACAAGTACTTTCATATGGTATATAATTTAAGTACGAAGAAGCAATCTTTATCAACAAACTTGAATGCTTGACGTAAGAATTTTAGTTTGACATTGGAGCGGCACAATTAAGCTCGACAACTAAACGGGAGTCGTACTAAACACTCTCAGCTGCCGTGCCAAATTGAATTGAGTTCGGCACATGACCGAAATTTGAAACAGGCCTTTAACCAGGGGTAGGAAATTATTCTATCCAAAGGGCCACAATAGAAGAAGAAATTTTGAGGAAAGCCTGGCCAAATGGACTCAATAAATTTCTACATAATATTGTCTGTATTTTTTAAACACGTTTGATAAAAACCCAGCGTCTAAAAATAAAGACAATGCAGCTTCACTTTTTACTTTTTATGCGGCCTTTCATGGGCCAGTCAAGAGTCAATCAAAGGGCAATATGTGGCTCGCAGGCCGGTCTATGCCCAGGTCTACCTTGCACACTTGTGTATTCGGGACTCTATATGTTTTCCATAGTAGATAACAAATGCAGCCATGCAATCTATGAATTTCTATGTGTTTGCAGCTTCTCGTAAAATGCCTCTTATGTATACACACCTTGGAGAATTCATCCCAAACGGTTCTCCGAGCAAATCCCTTACATAAGCTTACAGGTCATGAGAATAATAGCACTTGCTCTACAACTCTTGCTTTACATTATCTATGCATAGTATTGTATGAGCTAGAGGAGCAGTTGAATCATTTTTAAGTATCCCTATTTTCCATTGAGTCAAACATCCTTGCTCGTAATCATTCTGCACTTATACTGTCTTGCCAGTCACTGGCGCACTAAACAGTTCGGGGCCCTTAGCAATAAGGTGCTGCTGGGTCCTTTCCCATTTAATTATTTCCCAAATCTAGGCAAAAATTAAATCAACAGGAGAAATATGCGACTCAAGTGAGTTGATAAACTGGATCTATTAATCAATCAAGTCTACAGTTGATATTTTCTCTTTTACTTCTTTTCAAACTTTATTACCATTTGCTAGTAACTTCCAGTCAAACTCTTTTGTAAAGTCTTTGAAATGCAGGTTGAAAAAGTTATTTGGCTATTTGGAGACTTCTTGGTTGGTTGCTCTTGATAGGCGGTTTGGAAATAGACGCTAAATATTGAAGTAACCTTCTCTTCTATACCCAATCAGAACTTAACATTGTTTAAAGTGGATTTGAGATCTCTTCCCTACATTCTTCAGGAGCTATTGCATTAAAAAGATGCTTTTGAATCCAAATATTCCTTGTATTGACTGAGTTCCATCAAGTACAAGCTTCTTTTCTCTTCTTTTTCAAATGCCAAATGTAAATTTTCATTATGAAGAAATGTTAGTCAAAGCAGGTAAAGAAGATTGCAAGGCTTGACAAAAACACCGTACACTATTAGATCTCAAACAGTAAATTTGAGTAAACCTGTCTTTAAGAGCTCCATGATAATCCAAAGAGAAGTTTCACTCCATGAAACTTGAAGACAGCCCGATACAGCTATCCTTTTCATTAGCAAGGGAACAAAGGGAAAAGAACCACTCTGTAACCTGTTAACTGGGTCATTCAGTCATTTAATCACTTTTCAAATCAAACAATGAAAAATCTCTGCCTCCTCAACATATCTAGTGGGGCATTTAGGATTTGTCCTAATCCCAACCTACGTCGGTTATGCAATTTCATATTACTTCAAGACCATTCTACAATAGAATTTCATATACGCGATGCTTTTCTTCACAACTAAATACCTGTTAAACGTATCTTCTCTGTTATGCCCTTTTCGTGCCAACATACATTTAAAGAGCCATGTATGAGTAAAGTAACAGATATTTATCTAAATACAATACTAAAGCGATTATGAATGCCGAATGGTGTCCCTCCTTACTCCTTCAGGGAAAATTCAAAACAATGGAACTTGAAACAAATGACAATACATCTGTTGATCAACAATCTGTCACTCATTATGACACATGTATTACTGCTTACTTTTGCAAAGGTTTCAAACCCGTCGCAGAGTACAATAAATTGAACAAGCCAGAAATACAATGTCAGTAAACTGTCCCAACCATCTCATACTATGGGCAGTCCCTTGGGGCCATTTTTAGCAAAAATTTGTGTGGGCTTTCATGCAAGTAGACTTTTGATAACACCGTAAAACCAGGTGTCTACTTCAGATATGTGGTCGATACTTTCGTCATCTTTAGTTCCGAGCTGGATTGTGACTGTTTTCATGAAAAACTTAACTTGCTGCATCCAGCTTCAAAATTAACAATAGAGAAGGAGCAAAACAACTCCTTGAACTTCTAGACGTTTTGGTGGAAGAAGAGGGTACTGGATTTCTTACCAGAGTTTACAGGAAGGCAACGTTTACAGGGCAATACATCCTTTGGAATTCCTTCAGCCCAAAAGCAAGAAAAATTAGCCTTATTAAAACCTTAGTTCACAGGGCACTAATGATTTCCTCCAAAACTAAATTAGGCTCTGAGCTTGACAGAGTAAAACAACCGCTCATTGAAAATGGATATCCAGGTGATGTCCTTATTTCCTGTATTAAGCAAAACCCTGCCAACTTTGCAGCGGAAAAACCGTGTGGTCCTGAGAAGTGCCCAGTTTACCTACAATTGCCCTGGATTGGTAATGTTTCATCAAAATTTGAAACCAAATTAACAAAGCCATCACATCCTGTCTTTTTGCTGTGAAACCTCGTGTGGTCTACAATACTAAGGCACCGTTTACACGATGCCGGTACGGTGACGGTTCGATTTGACACCGGTGTGGAATCTTTTGTTTTTTCACCACCTGTTTACACGAATTCGGTACGACGCCGGAATAAAAGGTGTGAAAACCCTGTTCGGTAGCCACACCGGTTCGATTTCATGCCTGCGTGGTAGCGGCATCGTGCAAACGGCCCAAACCGGCGTCACACCGAAACGATTTCAGTTCGCTTTTACTTCGAAGGCAAAAGCAATCAAATCGAGGGTTATTTGCATAATATTCCTTTGTCTTTCATTTCTTTGTTTCTCACCCAGCGAAGTATTCTATGACTTTCAATATGGCTCTCAATCAAAGTCACATTCAAAGCATTGCTGCTCTCCTAAGTCAATATTGTACTTATTTTGCAAACGATTGCACATTATAAAAAGACGAACAAATGAACTATTGAATTTTATAGCTTCGGTTTTCGTAACAAGCTCTCAGAAAAGAGTAAAGAAGGTGAGAAAGAAACGAAACAAAAGCGATTTTCGACTAGACCAGGGAGAACTGGTAAATGGTGGCAGAATTTTCCTGACTTTCACCTGTCTTCGTCTTCTTCTTTGGTGGCATTTCTTTCGCTTTTTCCTTCGATCAAGAATAACAATTGATTTGTGTGACCGTGATTTGCTTTTCTTGCTTTCCATATGTTTTGACGGCTTTGTCCTAGCCTATGCGCAAGCGCAAAGTAAAATTATTGTGTGATGTCCTTACTATTGTTTTTGATAACCCAAACGATATCGCACCCACAACGTGTAAATGAGAGGCAAAACATCATACACCGGCATGGTTTCACACCGGTATCATATCGAGCCGGCGTCGTACCGACATCGTGTAAATGGGACCTAAGGTCATGCTACGATCTGCTAAAAAGACAGCGTCCCTATCATTCAAAAAACTTGTGTAGTTTATGAATTTTTGTGCCGATGTGAAGCTCGGTACGTAGGACGCACTACGCAGAGACTAGTAGACAGAATAAAACAACATGTGCCCACAAGCATCAGGATGAAAAACACTATAATAAGGGAACAGCCAACTCGTATGTGTAAAAACTCTAATTCTAAAATGAAAAGTGATTCGGCCATAGGATAACATCTCATTAAAAGCCCAGAATGCGCCAAAACATATTCAGACGATAATTTTCGGATCATAGGGCAAGCAAGATCGTCCTTTTATTTAAGTGTTTTGGAATCAGTTTACATAATGACTCAAAACCCAATCTTGTGAAACAAAAAGAGTTGATTTTCTCACTTCGACTCTTCAAGTAAACAATGGTGAAAAGGTGTTAAGTGGCCAATCATACGGCTAACTGGACACATTATTCATCATATCACGTGTACCCGCATATCTGGCTATAAATTTCGGTTCACCTTTCGGTCGCTATCCGACGTTTCATACTCTGACGAGTGTCGGACAAAAATAAGCTTTTCAGTATGTCTAAAACATGTTACCGCTTTTTCGTGCTGTAGTGAAGTTCTGTAGTACCAACAGACTTTTTCACAATCTCATACTAATATACTACTCTGTTGCCATAGAACCACTTGTGCAATTCTAGGTTAAAACCTCTTCTGGAAAACTCAAAACTATGGCGCCATGCAACTAACCA
This sequence comes from Mastigias papua, assembly GCA_964019165.1. NCBI lineage: Eukaryota > Metazoa > Cnidaria > Scyphozoa > Rhizostomeae > Mastigiidae > Mastigias > Mastigias papua. The sequence continues at coordinate 13,011,169 of OZ025284.1, read as the reverse complement.
TTACTGTTATCATAGAAAACTTTAATACGCTTCCTGAAGGTGTTCAAGGTAGGTGCATTCAATACGTCCGACGGTAAGCTGTTTCAACTTACTTGTTGTTTCATAATAATAATAATGGAAACTTCATTTATTTTCAAATTCTCTACATACAATCATAAACCTCACTATGTCTAGGTAGTTTACAATTGGTCAATACCATCGTTATAATGTAAGAAATTATAAAAAAACAAAAAAAAAATGAAAACAACAACAACAACAACAATATCTCTAAGCAGCAATAATATAGCTTAATTAAATAAATAGAAACTCTAGACTTTCCCATTCTTTACCTCGTTTGCAAAACACGTAGTATGTAGATCGTATGGCAATGCCTGTTAATGTCCTTGTAATATAGTTTATATGTTTGTCGTCAAAACCAATCTCTTTGAGCATGATAAGAAAGTCATTAGACTGAAGAGAGAAGACTCCTAAAGTACTAATAGACAGACTGATAAACTTAACACTATCAAACTGATGTTGTTGGAGTCTTATCAAATCTTCATACTTTTTGGCTTTACGTACAGCATTGGTCAACAGATTAGTTTCAAATCCAACAGTCAATTCCAGAATATAGAGGCATTTTTTAGAGATAGTGAGGAGAAGATCAGGACGAAGAGAATACCCAGAAAGTACTGAAGGGGTAATAAAGCCAGGGAGATCCACATAAAGAACTGACTCAGGGACTGATTTAAAGGAGTTTGCAATAAACTGAAGCATTGAGTTGTGACGCCAAGTGAAGCGGCCGTCATTAAGATATGTGGAGCATCCAGCTACAACGTGAAGAAGAGATTCTGGCTTTAGACAAAAGGAACAATCGGAAGTAGAAGAAAGCCCCCATTTGCAGAGGTTTATCTTAGTCGGGAGGGTATTATTCATGTATTTGATCGTAAAATTAAAATATTCTTGGGCAAGTGTCCTTGAGCAGAAGACCACATGGAATTAAGTTTAGGAAGTGCTTGCGATTTAACTGCAGAGAAGAAAGAGCCTTGTGATACAAGATGGTCGTTTAGCTTCTCCTCCTGTTTACAACGGAAAGACTTCAGAACATCTTTTGTATTGCGATATGCATCATACTGCAAATTCGGACCATTGCTAGTATCCTTCCAAAGACCTCTAATGTCTGCATTTGGCGATGACTTTAAAGCAATACGTAATACAGTTTGACACTCAGAGAACTTAACAGATGGAGGACAAATATTCAAACCAAACTTATTACAGGGAAGAAAAGTGCTACTGAGGGTGGCACAAATTGGTAGATCAAGCCATTTGCGAATGTATTTTGCAGCTACTGAATCTAATTTCTCCTTAATCCAGGTAGCAGAAATATCAGCAACTGTTAAATGCCATGAGATCTTAGATAGAAGGTATTGATTGTACAATTTTAACTTGTTCTTAGGATGTAGCGGTAGACGATCTATTTGCGACAAGCTATCAGTGAGTATTGCTATCAGCTCTTTTTTGTGAACATCGTTGGACATAGCAAAATCAAAGTATCGGCCTAAATATCGAAATGAGTCGCCTACATTCACCTGAGGAACAAGATTGCTGTTGATTAAGAGTGATGGTTGAAATTGAACAGATTTAGTTGATGACTTTTTGATACCAAATGTAATGCACTTGTCGACCCTGATGATCATATCAGCCCAGTTGCACCAGATAGAAAAGCGATTTAGTAGAATTTGGTTCTCGGACTCTTGACCAGTTATAACAGCTGCATCGTCCGCAAACTGAAACCAATGAACAGGGTTTAAAGAAGAGATATGATTATTATTGATATGGAATCCACATTGACGATACTGATCACCTTTTATATGCTGAATGAACGTATTAAAGCACATATTAAAGATCAGAGGACTCAGGCAATCACCCTGTAAAACTCCACGATGCACTGTGATAAACGGAGTGTTATATTCCGATGTTAATATAGACGTTTGAAAGCCAGTGTAAAGACTCCTTATAAGAAACCTGATGTGGTCTGGGATATGATGGTAACTCAACACCTCATGGATCAAGTTATGGTGTACCTCCCCAAAAGCATTTTTGAGGTCAAGCAATGTAATAACAAGTGAACGTTGTTTTATCCTCGCTTTGTTGATAACGTGTGACATCTGAGCTGTGTGTTCTAGAGTGCCAGATATTTTAGGGGTGAACCCTTTTTGAATGCTTTGCTCAACATAACTGTTTTCACAGAGAAACGCATAAATAGAATTCCGAAGGCAAGAGGTGAATATTTTCAAAGGAACCGATTCAAGAGTTATGGGACGAAAACTTGAAGGATCATTAGAATCCCCCTTTTTATGGATGAGAATTGTTGCTGCTTTCTTCCATTCCGTGGGCACTATACCAGAGATCCAAACAGTGTGAATTATTTCGGAAAGATATGACCGTAGGTAAGGGCATCGTTTAAAACAGATTATAGAGATTTGATCCAGTGGGCAAGGAGATCCTGAAGCTTTCATTTTACGAATTATATTTGTTATTTGCTGATATGTTGGAGGATTTAGATTGAAAAGAACTTTCGGGTCAGCAAATTTAGGAATCCAGTTTGGAATCGTAAAGCACTTGTTAGGTTTCAGAGCAGAAAATGATTTAGAGAAAAATGCAAAACAGCCTACCTTGTTGAAAGAAGGGAGAATAGCTGTACTCTTATTGAGAACGGTTTTAACATACTTCCAGAGGTTTCTGTCAATGTATTTGTCATGGTCGATTGCTTCTGACGAAAAGGTGATGTTGTCATTTCTCTGGTTTAACTTGTTACACAAGTGTTTGGAAAGGAGCCTTATTTCGCTAATGTCGCCGTTGTTAAGTTTCAGTTGCCTGAGCATTTTCTTTAGATCCTTAACAGACACTCCCCTGTATTTATCTAAAAGGCGATCATTTCGGTCACAAGGTGAGTTTTTCCACAGTTGTCAACAAAATATGTGTATATAATATCGTTCATTGTTTTTATGTTTGAATCAATATCCGACTCTGTGATTGGTGCATTTGAAAACGCAGCTTTGAAATGATCGTTAGCCGTAGACCATAATGGAAACTTCATTTCATTTTCAAATTCTCTACATACAATCATAAACCTCACTATGTCTAGGTAGTTTACAATTGGTCAATACTATCGCTATAGCTATAATGTAAGAAATTATAAAAATAAAAAAAAAAAAAAAAAAAAACAACAACAAAAATGAAAACAACAACAACAACAACAATATCTCTAAGCAGCAATAATATAGCTTAATTAAATAAATAGAAGCTCTGGACTTTCCCATTCTTTCCCTCGTTTGCAAAACAGGTAGTATGTAGATCGTATGGCAATGCCTGTTAATGTCCTTGTAATATAGTTTATATGTTTGTCGTCAAAACCAATCTCTTTGAGCATGATAAGAAAGTCATTAGACTGAAGAGAGAAGACTCCTAAAGTACTAATAGACAGACTGATAAACTTAACACTATCAAACTGATGATGTTGGAGTCTTATCAAATCTTCATACTTTTTGGCTTTACGTACAGCATAATAATAATTTTTTTTAAACTTTCATATGTATATATCTGTTACTTACAATAATACACCTCGCATATAATTGGTAGTGTACCATTGGCTAGTTTGTACTAAGCACATGAAAAATAATAACAATAACAATTGACATGTAACATAACTCAAAGGTATAATAGCAGGAAAAGGAAGTGAATAATAATAATAATAATAATAATAATAATAATAATAATAATAATAATAATAATAATAATAATAATAATAATAATTTGTCCTGGGTATGACATAAAACTGCATCCGGTTGTGGAGTTTAGACGTGGGATAATGAGGTTACCCTTTGCCACAATTACCTCCAGGTCACCCTTGAGCAAGGTGTAGTACCTGTCAGCTCTCCCCGAGGCTAAGAAATACCGGGTTGGCATCCGGCGGGGGCTAGTCTGTTTTATGGGTGGGAGGGACTCTTCAGCCTTGGTTGGCAACCCTCCTAGAGATGGTGTCTCGATAAAAACACTGGTGGTAGTGCAACCTTAAATTCACTAGAACCTCTATATGAGTGCTGAATGTCTAATAATAGTTTATCGAATAACGACGTTAATGGGGCTGGATCATTACGTGAAGGCTCCTCGTCCGGCAGGTGTTCCTTGGGTGAGCAGCGAGGACCCGGTCGTTATCCTGCTACTGCTAGAATGAGATGGAGTAAAGAAGTAAACAAGGTAGTGATGGAATGCTTTTACAGGAGTAAACCGTTTGATGAAAATGAGAGACCTATCAGAGGCTATAGACAACGAATGTTTAAAGAATGGAGACTAAGGGGCATGTTTGATTCAACGGAGCAGCGGATTTGTGACCAAGCGAGAACCATCAGAAAGAACGGTTGGCTATCAGATATTGAGTTAGAAATGATTAAAAGGAAAATTGAAGATGAGGTTCAAAATGACGCTGCTTGTTGTGAGGAAGAATGTCAATTTGGAATTCCGGGCGAGGAAGTAGGGGCCAGGAATGACCAAGAGGTCAACAATGGTAATCAGGCAGAGGTCACTGATGAAGGAGGACAAGATATGAATGAAGATGAATTAATCAATGATGAATTAGACCAAGAACAAAGAATGATAGTTGATCAGCTAAAGCAAATAATGGCAGAAGGAAGAACAGCCGAAGGAATAATGTTTAAGAAAGTTGATAGGAAAACGTTAAGAACTAAAACTGAAAAAGTTAATGGAGTACTTCAGTTTGTGAAAACTAGCAATATAACACAAACAAATGATCTCATTAAGGCTGCAGGTATTTGGGTTGCGGAACAGCTAGGTTTGAAGAAATTTACAATTAGGGAGAAATATGTACCCAGGTGGAAACGTAGAATAGAGGGGGATATCAAGAGACTGAGGCGGGAAGTAAACTTTATGGAGAGAGGCCAGAGAGGTAAACTTGAAGCAAAGAAGAAAGGAAAACTAAAAGATCTGGAAGAGAAATATGGCGTAAAACGAAAAGGATTTAAAACTGTGGTAGAGGAACTAAAGCAGAGGATGATTGCAAAGAGTGCAAAAGTTCAAAGATATGAGCAGAGAATCACTCAATTTAAACAGAATAGGTTGTTTCATATTGATCAGAAGAAGCTATACAGTGAATTGAATGGAGGGAGAAAGTTTTCGCACAATGTACCAGATGCAGATGAGAGTAGGAGATTCTGGAGTGATATTTGGAGTGTTAAAAAGGAGCACAATAGAGAAGCTGCATGGCTACGGTGCCTACAGAATGAGAGAAACAGAGATCACTTTCAGGAACCAGTGAAGGCCAGTGTTGAGAATGTGAGAAAGCAGTGTCAAAAGATTCCAAATTGGAAAGCACCAGGTAAAGACGGGGTACAAGGATATTGGATTAAGTACCTCACTAGCCTTCACATGAGAATTGTTTACCAACTGAATAGGATATTAGAGTTTAAAGATGATTTGCCTTCATGGATGACATATGGTCGTACAGTGTTATGCCAAAAAGACCCTGGAAAAGGTAATGCAGTGGAAAATTATCGCCCTATCACATGCCTGCCTATGATGTGGAAACTTCTAACGGGAATTATAGCAGAAGAGATGTATACCTATTTGGAAAGAGAGAATCTTCTACCGGAAGAACAGAAAGGGTGTAAGCGTGGGAGTCGTGGAACAAAAGATCAGTTGTTAATTGATAAGACAGTATTGAGAGATTGTAAGAAACGACATACTAATTTAGCGATGTCTTGGATAGATTACAAGAAAGCATACGACTTTGTTCCGCATAGTTGGATTTGTGAGTGTATGGAAATGTTTGGGGTGGCAGAGAATGTTAGAACCTTTCTAGAAAGAAGTATGAATCAGTGGAAGCTATCTTTAACATCTAGTGGAGAAGTCCTGGGTGATGTTGACGTAAAGAGAGGGATATTCCAGGGTGATAGTTTGTCACCTTTGTTGTTTGTATTAAGTGTGATTCCAATCTCTTTAGTTCTTAGGAAAGTAACTGCATGTTATGAATGGGGTAAGAAGGAGTACAAGATAAACCATCTTTTCTTCATGGATGATCTAAAGTTGTTTGGCAAGAATGAAGATCAAATAGATTCACTTGTAAACACAGTCAATATTTGTAGTGGAGATATTGGAATGGAATTTGGTCTTAGAAAGTGTGGCATTCTTACGCTGAAGAGAGGAAAAGTTGTCCGAAGTGAGGGGATCGAACTTCCCAGTGGTGAAGTAATGAGGGAAGTTGAACAGGAAGGATATACATATCTAGGTATTGTCGAGCTTGATAAGATTAAGGAAGATGAAATGAAAGATAAAATTACAAGGGAATATAAGAGAAGGCTGAGACTTATTCTTAGGTCAAAGTTGAATGGTAGGAATAAAATTACAGCAATGAACACATGGGCAGTAGCTGTCATAAGATACGGGGCTGGAATACTGGATTGGAAAGATCGTGAACTAAAATGTTTAGACAGAGGAACAAGAAAACTTATGACAATGTATGGAGCATTTCATCCCAAGAGTGATGTAGACAGACTATATTTGAAAAGACATGATGGTGGCAGAGGATTGATCAGCATAGAACACTGTGTTAGAGCAGAGGAGAACAGTTTAGGATTTTACGTGTTGAATTCTACAGAAATGTTAATTAAGGGAGTTTGTGCATCAGAAACGATTGAGACAGAAGGTATTATGAATAAAATGGACTTCAAAAGACAAAGAACCCAGGAGCTTAAACAGAAATGGACAGAGAAAAGGATGTATGGACAGTTTGTGAGAGAAATGCCAGAGAAAGTTGACAAGAACAAAACATGGGATTGGTTAATCCGAAGTGATCTCAAGGTAGAGACAGAGGCATTGTTGTGTGCTGCGCAAGAACAAGCTATCAGAACAAATTACGTAAAACACCACATTGATAGAAGCATAGAAAACCCCCTTTGTAGAATGTGTGGTAAAAGAGGAGAATGTGTGCAGCACATAATAAGCGAATGTGAAAAGTTAGCCCAAAAAGAATACAAGAGGCGCCATGATAATGTAGCAAAGAGAATTCATTGGGAGCTGTGTAGGAAGCATGCATTAGACCGGAAGGAAAGGTGGTATGATCATAACCCAGATGGGACAGCAGAGAATAACGATGTAAAGCTGTTATGGGATATAAATATACAGTGCGATCATGTAATAGAGGCAAGGCGCCCAGATATTGTTATAATAGACAAGAGAAGACAAAATGGAATAATTGTAGATATAGCAGTACCTGCTGATGGACGAGTACATGAAAAAGAAAGAGAAAAAGTTGAGAAATACCAAGAACTACGGAGGGAAATCGGAAGACTGTGGCAATTGAAAAATGTTAAAGTTGTTCCTGTTGTTATAGGTGCCCTGGGAAGTGTAACAAAAGAGTTTGACAACTGGATGGAAAAATTGGAATTACCGAGTAATGTTGGAGCTATACAGAAGACTGCCTTGTTGGGAACAGCTAGGATCCTGAGAAGGGTGTTAGAATTATGAACAAAGTATTTCCTGTTAGCCCTTAGTTATTTGTTATAACCCGCCTAACAGATGTAGTAACGGCAATTCAACCAGCCTGAGCAAATGCTGACTGAATACATAATAATAATAATAATAATTCGTCCTGGGTATGACATTAAACTGCATCCGGTTGTGGAGTTTCGACGTGGGATAATGAGGTTACCCTTTGCTGCAACTACCTCCAGGTCACCCTTGAGCAAGGTGTAGTCCCTGTTAGCTCCCCCCGCGACCTTGAAATACCGGGTTGGCGTCCGGCGGGGGATAGTCTGTCTCATGGGTAGGAGGGACTCTTTAGCCTTGGTTGGCAGCCCCCCTAGAGATGGTGTCTCAATAAAAATACCGGTGGTTGTGGCACCTCATCACCACTACCCTCAAATGAGTGTAATGACTACAATAAATTTACCAAATAACGGCGTAAATGAGACCAGATCACAGTGTGAAGGCCTCTCGCCCGGCAGGTGTCCCACGGAGGAGCAGCGTGGGCCCGGTCGTCATCCTGCTACTGCTCCAAGGATCCAAAGAAGGAAATGGTGTCAATATGATAACAGGGTAGTTATGGAATGCTACTACCAGAGTGAACCAAAGCGGAATGGATATCGGAAAAGAATGCATAAGTGTTGGGTAGATAAAGGTATGTTTCCTGTAACTGAGCAGAGACTACTGGACCAGAAAAACAATATTATAAAGAGAAACTGGCTGACTGATCTTGAACTTGAAGAGATCAGAAGAAATATAGAGGCATTAGAACAAGGAACCATGCTTGAAGCAGCTGAAGCTGATGCAAGGGAAACTTGCAACATAGAGTTACCAGATAGATCTAGTGAAAATGAGGAAATCGATAATAGTAATGAGAGCAATGTAAATGTAAATGAAGAAGAAAAGATACTAATCAAGAGACTGAAAGACATCTTATCTAACAATGAAAGAGAGAGATTACGATCTTTGAGAGGAGTAGAAAAGGGAAGATTACAATCTGTAGTTCAAAAGGTTGATACTGTACTTGGAAAAATGAAGACGGATGATATCACTGACACAAATAACTTGATATATGCAGGTGCAGTGTTAGCTCAAGAGTTGCTAGGATTGAGGAAGACCTACCAGAATGCAAAAAGGGAGCCATGGTGGAAACGAAGACTTGAAGGACGAGTGAAGGAATTGTGCAAAGATCTTAGTCGTGTAAATATTATGATGGACGGAGAGAAAATTAAGCAAAGACACAGGACCTACCTTCAGGAAAAGTATAAAATAAAACAGAAGGGAATTGCCACTGTAAAGGAAGAAATATCACAAAGAATAAAAGCAACAGTAGGAAAAATAAAGCGGTACAGCGATAGGATCAACCAATATCAACAGAATAGGACATTTCGGAACAATCAAGGTAAATTCTACCAAGACTTAAATAGGGGTGGAAAGCATGTGCAGAATGATGTACCAGATTTAGAAGCAGCGAAGAAATTTTGGGAAGGAATTTGGGGAGCCGAGAAAGTCCACAATGACTCAGCTGAATGGCTTGAGCAATTTAGAAATGAAATGAAGAGACAGAGAGTAGAGCAAGGAGTGGTGAACATCACAGACAACAAAATACAGCACGTACTGAAAAAAATACCCAACTGGAAAGCACCAGGCCCAGATGGGGTACAAGGATTCTGGGTGAAAAACTTCAGAAGCATGCACAAACCCCTTAGAAAACACCTAGAACAGTGCCTAGAAGTAGGTACACCTAACTGGATGACTAAAGGGAGGACAATTCTAATCCAGAAAGACAAGAAACAAGGAAACGCTGCCAACAACTACAGGCCAATAACCTGCCTGCCAATACTTTGGAAATTGCTGACAGGGGTAATTGCCAATGAACTGTACGAATACCTAGAGTCAAATTCAATGTTGCCTGAAGAGCAGAAGGGCTGTAGGAGAAAAACACGAGGCACACACGATTTGTTATATATAGATAGAATGGTATTAAAGGAGGTTAAACAGAGGAAAAAAGGGCTTGCAATGGGGTGGATAGATTATCGCAAAGCTTATGACATGATTGCAAATTCATGGATTTTGGAGAGCCTAAAGGGTTTGGGAGTGAATAGACAGATAAGGGAGTTCCTCCAAGAAAGTATGAAAACATGGCGAGTGGAATTAACATGTGGTGAGCAAATTCTCGGAGAAGTGAAGATCAATAGAGGAATCTTCCAAGGAGATACATTATCACCTTTATTGTTTGTGACTGCATTGATCCCATTGACCCATATCTTGAGGAAGTCAAAGGCCGGATATGAATTTTCTAAGACCAAAGTGAAAGTTAACCATCTTCTGTTTATGGATGACTTAAAGTTGTATGCGAAGAATGAAAAATCACTAGATTCTTTACTTCAAACTGTTAGGATCTTCAGCAAAGATATTGGAATGGAATTTGGAATTGACAAGTGTGCCATGCTATCTCTGAAGAGAGGAAATATAGTTGCGTCAGATGGAATTAAGTTACCAGACAAGTCTTTAATCAAGTCAATGAAGGAGGGAGAAAGCTACAAATACTTGGGAATTCTTCAAACAGATCGCATATGGCACAAAGAAATGAAAATTGAGGTTGGAAGGGAGTACAAGAGAAGAGTACGAAAACTTCTAGAAACAAAGTTAAATGGAGGTAATCTTGTAAAAGGCATTAACACTTGGGCGATATCTTTGTTGAGATATTCAGCTGCATTTTTAGATTGGACAAAAGCTGAGGTGGAACAACTAGATAGACGAACAAGGAAGCTAATGACAATGCACAATGCCTTACATCCCAAAAGTAACGTTGATAGGTTATATTTGCCCCGGAAAGATGGAGGAAGAGGCCTGTTGGGAGTAGAGGATACAGTACATATAGCAACAGCTTCATTACAAAGGTATGTTAGGAAGAGTACAGAGAGACTGCTAAGTTCACTTGCTACCATAGAAGGTGATGAAGTTATTGAGCCAGACAGTGATCTGAAACAGCAAAAGAGGATGGAAAGGAAAGAAAGCTGGAAAGAAAAAGCACTACACGGCCAATTTTTAAGACAGACTGATGAAATTGCTGGGGATGCCAGGTGGCTATGGCTAAAGCACGGAAACTTGAAGAGGGAAACAGAGTCCTTAATTCTTGCAGCACAGGAACAAGCAATCCGTACAAATGCAATCAAAGCATACATTGATAAAAGCCAAGAGCAAAGTAAATGCAGGATGTGTGGAGAAAGGGATGAGACAGTGAACCATTTGGTTAGTGAGTGTAGTAAGATGGCGCAAAGGGAGTACAAAAGAAGGCATGATTGGGTTGCCAGGAGAGTACATTGGGAGGTTTGTAGGATGTATGGTATCGAGGTAAAAGATAAATGGTATGAGCATGATACTGCCCCAGTAACAGAAAATGAAAGGTGTAAAATTCTATGGGATTTTAATATACAGACGGACCATATCATTCAAGCAAGACGTCCAGATATGATAGTCATTAACAAAAAAGACAACGCGGCTCAGGTAATAGACTTTGCTGTCCCACATGACAGCAGGGTGGACAGTAAAGAAATTGAGAAGATCGAGAAATACCAAGATCTAGTAAGAGAATTGAAAAAGCTGTGGGACATGAAGATAGTGGTTATTCCGATAGTAATAGGAGCATTAGGAACTACCCCAAAGACACTACCAAAACGACTGAAGGACACTGGCATCAAAAGTAACATCGGTGAATTGCAGAAAACTGTTATCTTAAATACTGCAAGGATTCTTAGGAAGGTTCTGGAGGTTTGATCAGTCTTGTTGACGTCAAATCTATAGAAAACTTATCCATTGATTAGAACAATGTGCGATATCTTTTATTTTTTTTTGAAACCTCATGATATTAATGCAATCTAAGTATACAATCATACACCTCACTATATTAAGGCAGTGCATAATTGGCAAGTCTGCAACTTAAAAAAAAAAACAAAAAAAAAGAAAAAAAAACAATACAAAACAAAACAAAAACAAAAAAACAAAAATTCTCAAATTGAAGTAAAGTAATAGCAATAGTAACTGTAATACTAAGGTAGTAAAGTCATAGTCAATAGTCCAGTAAATTAGGGTTAGTCCAAGGTTTATTTCGTCTACAGAAGATATAATAAGTACAACGTACTGCAATATTAATTGTTTTAGACAGGACTTTATGTTTGGTAGTATCATCGAAGTTTAAGTCTCTGAGCATAGATGGAAAGGACTCAGAAGACGTTCCAAGTATTCCGAGAGCACTCATGGAGAGATTTATAAGTTTCACAGTAGAATAAGAATTTTGGAGGTCAGCAATAAGAGGGAGATATTTAGTAGCCTTACGGTCACTATTTATCTGTATATTTGATTCAAAGCCAACAGTGACTTCTAGCAGGTAAACGCATGAACTGTTACTCACTAAGACTAGGTCTGGACGAAGAGAATCACCAGTTATCAAAGAAGGAGATGGAAAAAAGGGAAGATCTGCATATAATGTGCTATTGACTACTGATGAGAGAGTTTTCGCAAGATGTAAAAGGACGGAATTATGACGCCAGGTATATCTACCATCTTGAAGATAGGATTTGCAACTGGAAACAACATGTTGAAGAGTCTCAGATTGGAAGCAGAAAGAGCATGCAGATGTGGGGGAGAGGGACCATTTGCATAGATTCTTCTTAGTAGGAAGAGTATTGTTGATATACTTAACTATAAAGTTAAAGATGTTTCTAGGCATATTGCAATGAACCTTAGTCCAAAGATGACGAGTATGCTTACTTCCTTGAAGGAGTATAGAGGAAAGGACGAAGCCTTGTGACTTTAGTTCATGGCGGATACGATCTTCATTGTCATCTCGAATAGCAGTTAAAACTTGTTTTGTATTGCAATATTGATCATATTGTATATTGCAGCCAGAGCTAGTCAGGGACCAAAGAGCATTTATATCAGTGTTTGGAGATGACTTAAGTGCATTTCTCATAACTACTTGGCATTGAGCAAATTTTGTGGATGGAAGAATGAGGCTTATACCATATTTCGATTTTGATAAAACAAGAGTACTAAGGGTGGCACAGATTGGAAGCTCAAGCCACTGGCGGATATATTTAGAGACGAGATTATCGATATTCTCAGAAACCCATGTCTTACCAAGATCTGCAATAGTAAAATGCCATGATATCTTGGAAAGAACAAACAAGAATAATAATAATAATAATAATAATAATAAATGTCCTGGGTATGACATAAAACTACATCCGGTTGTGGAGTTTCGACGTAGGATAATGAGGTTACCTTTAGCCACAACTACCTCCAGGTCACCCTTGAGCAAGGTGTAGCACCTGTTAGCTCTCCCCGAGACTACGAAATACCGGGTTGGCATCCGGCGGGGGCTAGTCTGTCTCATGGGCAGGTGATCAGCTCTTGAGCCTTGGTTGGCATTCACCTAGAGACGGTGTCTCGATAAAAACACTGGTGGTTGTGCAACCTTAAATTCACTAAATACGCGTGGACTTGAAGTTCCAGGTGACATCTGGCGCGAAATATTCAGTCCCTTGGCAGTAAGGATAAAATGCATCTTCATTCATAATGAAAACCAGAACCAAATCATACCGCATCGGCCGTCGCGCGGGTGAACAAGGGCCGCGTCCCTCAGGGAGAAACCAGCCTGAGGTCGAAAAGTCTGCTACTGGAATGAACTCTCAAACAGATGATCTATCAGGTTATCAGAACCAGGATTTTCCTAACCCTGAACCTATAGTGACAACATCAAATAACTCGACAAGATCAAAACGAATAAAATGGACTCGAGAGGACTATAAAAATGTTCTGAGAGCGTTTTACATCGCCCAATCTAGACCAAATACCAACAATACAGAGCAAACTTTTGTTGAATGGAGAAATATAGTCGGACCAAATGTACGTGAATATCTAAATCCAAACACATTAGGAAATGTACGTAGAGACATATTCAAAAATAAAAGACTTTCAGATGCTGAGATCGACCAGATTAGACATGAAGTGAATGTAGATACCGCTGTTGAATCAATGAAGGATACCACTAAGGAAAACACTAGTAGCGAGAATTGTGAACTAGTAGTGGATGCTCAAAACTTTAATGATAATGAGGTACAAGAACTAATTAATGATATTCGCAACTCCGAGAATGTGAATCATGAAGCCGATGTGACAGAATTATTTGCAGAACAATATAACCATGAAATTAAGCATGCTCGTAAAGAAATATTAAATGAATTCAGTAGAACTAGCCATCTAGAATTATCTGACCGAGAACCTCTTCCTAAATTGACCTGTGGTTCAAAACTTAATGAAAGCATTAAAATTTACAATGTTGCCTTAAAGGAAATCTTAAGTGAGCGTGACTGTGATCTGACCTCCTTAAATGCACTTGTTTACTCTACAGCAAAAGCAATAACAGCCCAAGTCGGAGTTAAGGTAAACAGGAAGAAAAACTATCAAGTCAATAAGCCTCCTAAATGGAAAGTGAAAATACAGAAAGAGATTGATCTTCTACGGGCTGACATATCAATTCTTAATGAAGTTTCAAAAGGCGCTAATTTGAAAATCAGAAAGCTAAGAAAAATTAAAAGGAAGTACAAGATCTCCGACGAGAATGCACTCCTATCTACTAAAGAGTCATTGAAGCAAAGAATGCAAGTAAAAGCACAGAGATTACGTAGATTTGATAAACGAGACCGATTTTACAGACAGAATAAGATATTCCAGACTGATGCAAGGAAATTTTACAGACAAATAGGAAAAGGGAAGATTGATGTAAAAGAACACCCTGAGGTAAAAGAAATTGAGAAATTTTGGAATAATATATGGGGGAGTGAAAAGCAATTCAATCACAAAGCAGAATGGATGGAACGACAAAAAGAAAGAATGAATGAAGTTGATGAGCAGCAATGGGAAAAGATAGACTGCTCTGAGTTACGTGTGACACTTGGAAAGTCTCAGAAATGGAAGTCACCAGGCATAGACAAAATACCCAATTTTTGGCTGTACTCTCTTAATGCGATACATGACTATCTTGCATTTTGTCTCTCATATGTCATGCAGAATCCGGAAGAGGCGCCTGAATGGCTCACAGAAGGGACAACATATCTCCTTCCAAAATCCGAAGCAACCATACACCCCAAAAATTACAGACCAATTACCCCGAAATTCAGTTTTACCACAAGAGCAAAAAGGATGCAAAAGGAACTCGTATGGATGTAAAGACCAGCTACTTATAAACAAAATGATTTTAGAAAACTGCCGTAAAAGTAAACGGAATCTTAGTACTGCCTGGATTGACTACAAGAAAGCCTTTGATAGTGTTTCGCATGAATGGATACTAAAAGCTCTTCAGCTGTATAAGATCTCACCTATAATTTCTAATTTTCTCAGCATTAGTATGACCAAATGGAAAACTCGTCTATTTCTCTCACACAATACTGGCACTTGTAGGTCTGAATGTCTTAGAATCAAACGAGGGATTTTTCAAGGTGACTCTCTTTCGCCACTTCTCTTTTGCATGGCCATCATACCTCTGTCAAGTGAATTGAACAACACAGACTATGGCTATAGGATTTTTGAAACAAAAGTAAACCACCTTTTCTACATGGATGACCTCAAGCTTTTCGCTAGGAATGATTATGAACTAGAAGGTCTCTTAACTACAGCAAAAGGATTTAGCAATGACATTGGAATGGAGTTTGGACTTGATAAGTGCGCTAAAGCATCGTTTCTTAGAGGTGCCCTTAAGAAAACTGCAAATATCAGTCTTGACATTGATACTATCATTAGAGAGCTAGAACCAGGAGAATCATATAAGTATTTAGGAGTGCATGAATGTAATGGGATAAACCATTCTGCTATGAAGGAAAAGGTTAGAAAAGAGTATTACAGAAGAATCAGATTAGTACTAAAGACAGAGCTCAATTCCAAAAACCGTATTGCGGCAATAAACACATTAGCCGTCCCTGTTGTTCAATACAGCTATAACATCATTAACTGGAATCTCCTTGACCTCCAAAGAATGGATAGAAAAACTAGAAAGTTGCTGACATCACACCGTATGCATCATCCCAAAGCAGATGTTGACCGTTTGTACTTCCCTAGGAGTAATGGTGGTAGGGGAATGATACAACTTGAAATGGCGTACAAAACTACCACTATAGCAATGTCAACATACCTATCAACAACTTCTGATTGGATGTTAAAGTTAGTTTACCAGCACCACAAAAGTAATAAACTGCATTCAATTGTGAAAGAAGCAAGAATTTACGAAAAAGACTTGGATTTTAACATTGGAACCCCTCCACATCCTGATCTGCCAGCCACAAAACAAGCCAAGATGGTCAAACAAGCTGCCAAAGCCTGTGGTCTGAAACAGCTAGGTGAGAAATGGCTTAAAAAGCCACTACATGGAAAGTATAATCTCCGATGCCAGAAAGCTGATGTTGATGTAACTGCAACCCATCAGTGGTTACGGAGCTCTGGACTTAAGTCAGAAACTGAAGGTTTCATTATAGCTGCCCAAGACCAATCTTTGTTTACAAGAAACTACCAGGCAAACATTCTAAAGACTGGTGTAGATGATAGATGTAGGTTTTGTGACAAATTCACTGAAACAATTGATCATCTTATATCTAGTTGCTCGATACTAGCACCAACCGAATACAAGAACCGCCATGATAGAGTAGGCCAGTATCTACATTGGACCATATGTACACATTATCGGTTATCAACACCCACTAATTGGTTTGAGCACCACCCCCAACCTGTAGTTGAAGGAGAAAATGTATCGATCCTTTGGGATTTCTCTATACACACTGATCGTACTATTCAAGCGAACAGACCAGACATCATAATAAAAGACTTCAAAGAACAAACTTGCCTCTTAATAGATATGAGTATCCCTACAGACCAGAACATCGCTGTTAAAGAATTTGATAAACTCAGCAAGTATAAAGACCTTGAAATTGAAATTGGCAGAATGTGGAACTTGAAAGCAACAACAGTACCTGTGATTGTAGGCGCTCTTGGAATGATAAAAAAGGGCTGCCAAAAGCATCTTGATAAGATCCCGGGACAACCACAACTCCAGAAAATCCAACAAATAGTATTGACAAGCACAGCTCATATTTTGCGGAAGACTCTCTCTATTTAAATTTTAGTTTTGTTTTAATTGATGTTTTCGTTTCTTAGACCTTTGCTGACCTTAGGTCACTGGGGTGATCCGGTCAGCAATTGTACTAGATAGCAAATGGGAAGAAATAGTAAATAATAATAATAATAACATTGGACCAAAGAGAACAGAGAAGATGACAAAGTACAGACAACTCGCCTTTGAAACAAGAGAAAGACGCCCAAGTTATAAGATCTATGTGGTCCCCGTCGTAGTAGGAGCATTGGGTGGTGGTATTAAGGAGTTGAAGGTCGATTTAAGAAAGATTTTCGCAAATACTGAACTCATAGACAAAGTCGCTGCAATGATGCAGAAGACAGTATTGATGGATAGTGAAAGTATCATTCGAAGAGTTATATCTGGACTTATTCAAGGAGACGATATTGATTAGGAGGATGCTGTTGTTAATGGTTTTTTTTTTCTTGTTTGTCAGCCTATGACTGTTTGAACTATAGGCCTCTGTTTGGTACTGTTAACTAGCAAATATTTTGGTAGTTAGTTATTGTATTGGCTAGGTACTTGCATTTAGCTTTATTCTATGATATAATAATAATAATAATAATAACGACTACGAAATAATGAGATCAGTTGAAAAAGAAGGAATTTTGAAAAAAAATGAAATCAAAGATCCTAAAGTGTGGAAGCGCCAGACTAATGAACAACATAAGAATGGATGGATAGGTAAAGCGCTGCATGGGCAAACAGTCAATGCTACAAAAGAATTAGTGCATAAGGAAAAGAACTGGAATTGGGTAAGATATTCAGGATTAAAGAAAGAAACAGAGAGTACTATATTTGCAGCACAAGAGCAAGCAGTAGGAACAAATTACATAAAGAGCGTCATTTACAAGGACAATGTATCAAAAGATTGTAGATTATATGGGAAAGCGGAGGAAACGATTGCACATATAGTATCCGAGTGTCAACAGCTAGCACAGGCACAATATAAAGGCTGGAGACATGACAAAGTAGCTCAGATTGTCCACTGGAAGTTATGTCAGAAACTAGGTTTGGACCATGGAGATAGATGGTACAATCATAAAATAGACAGTGCAATTGTGACAAATGACTTAAGATTATTATGGGATTTCCCAATACAGACAGATTATAGACTTGAGCATAACCGACCAGATATTGTCTTGGAAAATAAAAAGGATCGATCATGTTTGCTGATTGACATAGCTTGCCCCTTTGATACAAGAATTGACAGGAAAGAGAAGGAAAAGATTGAGGTATATAAGACTTAAAGCGAGAGATCAAGAGGATGTGGAATGTAAAAGAGGTTACAATTGTACCATTAATTATTGGAGCTCTGGGCACGATTGGAAAGACCTTTGAGAGGTGGTTGAAGAAGATTGAAATAGAATGCAGCATAGAACTTTTACAAAAAGCATGCCTGTTAGGAACTGCCAAAATTATAAGAAAGGTACTGGATACCTAAAGCCAAGGGACTTGGGCCTGATGTCCAGCAATTATCCGGCAAATAACATCAATGCCGTGAGACATTTGAATAATAATAATAATAAGTGTCCTGGGTATGACATAAAACTGCATCCGGTTGTGGAGTTTCGACGTGGGATAATGAGGTTACCCTTAGCCACAACTACCTCCAGGTCACCCTTGAGCAAGGTGTAGTACCTGTCAGCTCTCCCCGAGACCATAAAGTACCAGGTTGGCGTCTGGCGGGGGCTAGTCTGTCTCATGGGTAGGGGGGACTCTTTAGCCTTGGTAGGCAACCCTCCTAGTGATGGTGTCACAAATAAAAATACCAGCTGGAAACTTGCTACAAAGAATATCCGTGTGAACTCGAAATACCAGGTGGCATCTGGCACGGAATAGACAGCCTCTTATTAATATATGAAAACTAGAAGAAATCCATGCCGCATCGTCCGTCGCGCGGATCAACAAGGGACCCGTCCCCCAGGGCAAGACTCGCCTGGGATCGTAAAGTATGCTACTGAGTCTAATTCTTCCCCTAACGAAAGTCCGTATGGTCACCAGAAAGGGATGCATCCCACCTCTGGACCTGCGGGCCCAACACCAACCAAACATCACAAGGAAAAAAGAAAAAGATGGACTAGGGAAGAATACAAGGAAATAATGTATTGGTTTTACTACGCATTAGAAAAACCTCAAGCAAACAACACTGAAGACACTTTTATTGCATGGTGTTCACGTAATAGTGAGAGCGAAAAATTGAAGGTATAGATGCAAATAAACTAGCAAATGTAAGGAGATTTATTAAGCGCAGCAAAAAGCTGTCGGATGTCGAAATTGCACAAATTAAGGAGATTGTTTTAAATGATACTCGTGAAAAGGACCCTGTAGGTCTCGTAAAGGAAGTTGAGGAAGCCCAGGAAGATGTTGAGGAAGTTGTAGTGCCTTATGCTGATGAGAATGAACCAGAACAAGGTATGAAAAATAATGAAGAACAGGAACAAGAGTTGAACCAGGATGAAGTGGCTGAGATGAGGAGTGATATCTTAGAAGAATTGTCTATTGCCCAGCATACTAGTATTAATGATAGAGAGTCTTTATTGAAAGTTCGTCGTACCAGCAAATACAGAACTATAATTGATGTTGGTAATGAAGCCCTAAAACAACTATGTAACGAAATGGACCCAAATTTAACAGAATTGAATGAGTTGATATATGCAACAGGAAAAGTACTCCAGAAAAGATGTGGTGTTAAACATAAAAGAAAACAAAATAGTGTACGTAAATCTAATAAACCTAAATGGCAAGTAAAAATTGACAAAGAAATTGAAAATCTTAGAAAGGAAATCTCCTTGCTAGAAGAGCTTCAAAAGGATAGAGAAATAAGATCTGGCAAGGCTAGGAAAGTAATACGAAAGTACAGAATCGAAAGCAATGATAAAATACCAGCCATTAAGGAAGAATTGAAGCAAAAATTACAAGTCAAGGCTCAACGAGTAAGGAGGTACGTCAAGCGAAATAAATTTTATAGACAGAATAAAATCTTTGAAACAGACACCAAAAAATTTTACAGAGAGATAGGAAAGTCAGATATAAATGTAGATGAAATACCGTCAGACGAACAAGTACGGGAATACTGGAGTAATATATGGGGCAAGGAGAAAGGGCATAATGAGAACTCTGCATGGCTGAATGATTTTGAGAACAGCGCGAATAATATCCCCGAACAGGGATGGGAAGAAATACAAGTTGACGAAATAAGGAAAGCTCTTAGAAAATCTCATAAGTGGAAATCGCCAGGAATCGATCACATTCCAAACTTCTGGCTTGACGCTTTACACTCAGCACACACAGAATTAGCATTAAACTTCAACAGATTAATGGCAGACGCAACAGCAACATCCAAATGGTTTTGCCTAGGTACTACATATCTTCTCGCAAACACTAACGAAACTGCAAATGCAAAAAACTATCGCCCAATTACCTGCCTGCCAACATCTTACAAACTTTTGACCTCTAGTCTTACTGAAAGAACATACGCACACATGGAAGATCACAACATATTTCCAATTGAATAAAAAGGTTGTCGGAAAGGATCGTATGGTTGCAAAGATCAATTATTAGTTAACAAAATGATATTAGAGAATGCCAGAACGAAACAGAAACACCTGAGTACTGCTTGGATAGATTACAAGAAGGCTTTTGATAGTGTTCCCCACTCCTGGATTTTACGTTGTTTAGAAACTTTCAAAGTTTCACCTATAATAATTAACTTTCTTAGAACATCTATGAAGCTTTGGGAAACTAACCTTACCCTCTCCCATTCTAATGGAATTTTGACTGCTAATGGTATGTGCATCAATTGTGGAATTTTCCAAGGTGACTCTCTCTCCCCTCTTTTGTTCTGCATGGCACTTATACCCCTGTCTCGACTTTTAAATGATACTGGATATGGAAACAAGATCAGTAATAAGAAGATAAATAATTTATTCTACATGGATGATTTGAAACTGTATGCCTGTAATGATTATGAGCTGGAAGGACTTTTGAAAACAGTGAAGGCATTTAGTGATGATATTGGGATGGAATTTGGCTTGGATAAGTGCGCTAAAGCAACCTTTAAGCGTGGAAAATTGGAAAGTGCAGATAACGTTGTGTTAGATGATGAATCGGTTATCAAAGAATTAGAGCAGGAAGGAACATACAAATACTTAGGCGTTAATGAAGGGGACGGCATACAGCATTCCAAGATGAAAGGAAAAATTAGAAAAGAATGTTTACGTAGGGTAGGACTAATACTGAAAACTGAACTAAATTCGAAAAATAAGATTACAGCTATCAACTCTTTTGCAGTACCAGTGGTTGTTTATAGCTTTAACATCGTTAACTGGAACCGTAGTGAATTGAGAAAACTTGATGCAAAAATTAGAAAGCGATTCACATGCCACAGAATGCACCACCCAAAGTCCGATGTTGACCGTCTATACGTCCCCAGAAACCAAGGAGGTAGGGGCATGATACAACTTGAGATGTCATACAAAACAACTACCATAGGTCTCGCTGAATATCTGGACAATTCAGATGATTGGATGCTACAACTAGTCAATCTACATGAAAACACAAAAAAGCTACATTCAGTTTTTAAAGAGTCAGCTAAATTTTCTCGTCAGTTGGACTTAGAAATAAATAACGAGAACCCCAGCCAGCTAAAACCCACAGAACTAGCCCGTAGAACAAAGAAAACCGCAAAAAACAATGGATTGAAACAACTGAAATCAAGGTGGCAAGACAAGCCCCTCCACGGACAGTTCGCAGCTCGAAGCAGAAACACTGATGTAGACGAAATGGCAACCCATCAGTGGCTGAGGAGCTCAGGAGTGAAAGGGGAAACGGAAGGTTTCATTCTTGCCGCCCAGGACCAAAGTCTTTTCACGCACAATTACCAGGCCAATGTACTGCACAATGGGGCAGACGAAAGCTGTAGATTCTGCGAGGATAAGCTTGAAACAATTGACCATCTTGTTTCTGGTTGTTCTGTCTTGACACCTAATGAGTATAAAAACCGACATGATAGGGTTGGTCAGTATCTCCACTGGAAGATTCTTAATCACTTCTCCATAGAAACTAATAGCAACTGGTATGAACACCATCCAGAACCAGTCACAGAAGGGAAAAATGTTACCATTCTATGGGATTTTCCAGTCCATACTGATCGGATGATACAGGCAAACCGTCCTGATATTGTTGTCAAGGACAAACACAAGAGCACCTGCTTGCTCATCGATATGAGTGTGCCAACAGATAAGAATGTTTCTGCGAAAGTTTTTGAGAAGTTGTCTAAATACAAAGACCTGGAGATTGAGATTGAAAAATGTGGCAGCTGAAAACAACGACCATCCCAGTAGTAGTGGGTGCCCTTGGCCTGATAAAGAAAGGAACCATAGATTATCTTAAGAAAATTCCTGGAGAACCATCACTTAGCGAGATCCAGAAAATAGTCCTTAATAGTACTGCACACATTTTGAGAAGAGCGCTCTCTATTTGAATCACGTTTTATACTTTTACGATATGCAATGCAAAATGGTTCTTACAATACATTACTCCGATTTCACTCACCCTAAGTCACTGGTAGTGACCCGGTGTTTGATCTCAAAATAGCGAATCAAAAGAAATTGATAACATAATAATAATAATAAGGGGTCAAGGGTCCTTGGAGGAGTAGTCCCTTTTCTAGTTGGCCTTTTGTGGCGTCCTAGACTGGTCTCCCCAAACCCAGCACCTTGTGAAGCGCAATATAGAGCCACTCCATGGTGAAGACCGTTTGTGCGTGGTGAAGAGCCACATCCTACTAGAGGTGGCCCTGTGACAAGCCAAACACAGCGGATCTAGGGGAGTAAACCCCGAAAACAAATCCGTAACTCAAGGTGTAAATCGTGCTGATGGGTAGATGGCTACAACGGCATGTAGTCATTAACGATACAAGACAGCCACTGCCTTGTGGATTAGGTGTACAAGCCAAAGGCTAAGGGTGAAGATCCCTAACAGAAAGCTTCTTAGTTTTCCCCTGATAG
Source organism: Mastigias papua (assembly GCA_964019165.1). Lineage (NCBI taxonomy): Eukaryota > Metazoa > Cnidaria > Scyphozoa > Rhizostomeae > Mastigiidae > Mastigias > Mastigias papua. The sequence continues at coordinate 12,988,456 of OZ025284.1, read as the reverse complement.
CTATGGCGTTTAGGGGAATTACCCCAGTCATGGGCAAATGACCTGGTAAACTGGACCAGAAAGTCCTGGAAGACAACCAGTTTAGGAGAATGTCACTCTGATGTAAAACATCCAGCTATGGGAAAATAGTAAAACCTTCAATGGATAAGTTAAAGAATAGTTTATCATGCCGCATCGCTCGTCGCGCGGATGAACAAGGAGCGCGTCCCCCAACGAGGAACCAGGCTGGGGTCGAAAAATCGATTACTGGAACAACCTTACCCAACAATGTTCTGGCAGGTAACCTTACCGAGACCTTCTCTCAAAAAGGCCCTCCAGACACAAAAAGTCTGTCGAGAAGTAAACAGAGAACAATTAGACAAAGATGGACAAGGGAAGAATATATACAAGTCATGACAGCATTTTATGAGGCAAAATTTTCGCCAGCAGAAGGCTCAAGTACAGAGCAGACATATAAATTATGGAGAAAGAAACACCCGGAAATTAGAGCAGCGATGGATGCTAATAAGCTTGCTAATGTAAGACGTGATATTATCAAGAATAAGAGACTAGAAGACACCACATTACAACAGATTCAAAATGATATAAGAGAGAAAATTGAAATACAAAATGTAGATAATAGCTGTAGTGCAACCAATGATGCTACAGAGGAGAGTGAGATACTGCATGAAACAACTGTCATCAGTCAGCCAGATATTGAAACCTCAGATCAGACCAACACCAATGATTCAGCTTCAAGTGAAGAGGTAAGTGCAATTTCAGAAAAGATTAAATTGGAAGAACTGAAGCATCAACATCTATCTGATAGAATCCAACTTCCTAAAATTAGAAAAGATAGAAAAGCAAAAGATCTTATACACAAGGGAAATATTGCGATCCTCAAATTAAAAACACAGGCCATGGATCCGCTCGTAATAACTGAGCTTAATCAGATGGTATATGCTACAGCATTAGTAATAACGGAAGAACTTGGAGTAACAATACAGAAAAAGAAAGGCCGACAACATAAGCAACCCCAATGGAAAGAAAGGATTAGCAAGGATATAGAATGCTTAAGGAAGAAACTGTCAATTTTAACCGAAAAAGTGAAAGGTAGCATGGTATCTGACAGAAAGATCACTCGAGTGCTGTCTCAACTTAAGTGTAAGAGTGAGGCAGATATTCCATCAATTATAGAAAAGATGAAGCAAAAAATTGCAGCCAAAACACAAAGGATAAGGCGGTACGAAAAGAGAGGGAAGCACTTCCGTCAAAACAAACTGTTTAAAGATAATGCGAAGCAGTTCTATAGAGAAATTGGCAAGAAGCAAATTGATGTAACTGAGCCACCTATACTTACTGAAATCGAAGATTTCTGGTCGAGGATATGGGAAAATGAAAAAGTCCATAACGAAGTAGCTGAATGGATTAGAGACCAGGAAGAATTATATAAAGATCAGCAATGCCAAGAAACTAACGATATCACAATTGATGAGGTACGCACTGCAATAAAAAATGCGAACAACTAGACATCACCAGGGTTAGATAAGATTCCAAATTTCTGGCTTAAGAACATAGATAAGCTGCACACGGACCTGGCAAGGGAATATAATACCATTCTCAAAGAACCAGACAAATGTCCAGAGTGGCTAACACAAGGATTAACATTCCTGATTCCTAAATCTAATGATACAAATGAAGCTAAAAATTACCGACCAATAACTTGCTTGCCAACTATGTACAAAACATTAACCTCGATCATTACAGATAGAACATACTTGCACCTGGAGGACAATAGATTATTACCCAATGAGCAAAAAGGATGCAAACGGGGATCATATGGTTGCAAATATCAGCTCCTAGTGAATAAAATGATAATGGAAGACTGTAAAACAAGAAAGAAGAATCTGACAACATCATGGATTGACTACAGGAAGGCATTCGACAGTGTGCCACACAGCTGGATTATAAAGACATTGGAACTTTACAAAGTATCGCCTGAGATTGTTAACTTTATGAAAGTGAACATGAAAAACAGGAAAACAACATTGCTTCTAAGACATGCTACCGGCACACTGACGTCTCGATTGATAGAAATAAGGAGAGGCATATGTCAAGGCGATTCTTTATCCCCGCTTCTCTTTTGCTTGGCTCTGGTTCCCCTGAGCAACTTGCTTCATTCTACTAATTGCGGATATCATATCCAAGGAAAGAAAATCAACCATCTCTTCTATATGGATGATTTAAAGGCATTTGGCAGAGACAGTCAGCAACAAGAGCGCTTGCTTCAAACTGTCAAGATATTTAGTGACGACATTAATATGAAATTTGGACTAGAAAAATGTGCCACAGCAGAATTCAAACGGGGTAAACTAGCTACAACGACATCAATCAGACTTGATGAAGAAACGACTATCAAAGAGTTGCAACAAGAGGATAGCTACAAATACCTTGGAATAAATGAAGCTGACGGTATTCAGCATGCGAAGATGAAAGAAAAGATAAGAAAGGAGTACTATAGGAGAGTTAGACTGATACTCAAGAGTGAACTGAATGCAGTTAATCGTATTGCTGCCATCAACTCTCTTGCTATCCCAGTCATCACATATAGTATGAATATACTCAATTGGAAGATAAATGACCTCAAAAGGCTTGACACAAAGACAAGGAAACTCTTGACAATATATAGAATGCACCATCCAAAAGCAGATGTGGATCGACTATACTTACCAAAGCGAAGGAGGGAGGGGACTATTGCAAATAGAGTTAACTTACAAGATAGTGACTGTTGGTCTCGAAACATATTTAAGAGAAAGCAAGGACGAAATGATGAAATTGGTCTTAGAGCATGAGAAGAAAAAGAAGTTATACTATGTTGCAAAAGAGGCTACCAAATTTTGTAGAGAGCTAGAAGTCGATCAACCAGGGTACAGGGAAACGGATAGTGTCACAAATAAAGCCAAAGAAGTCAAGAATATAGTGAAAAAACAAGGAAAAGAACAGATAAGAATAAGATGGGAACAGAAGCCGCTGCACGGTCAGTACTTGAAAAGATTGAAGAGACCAGATGTTGATGAAACTGGAACACATAAGTGGTTAAAAAGTTCAGAATTAAAATCAGAGACAGAAGGCCTAATAATAGCAGCACAAGACCAAAGTTTAATGACAAAGCAATATCAAAGTGAAATAATGAAGAATGGAATGAATCCCAAATGTCGACTATGCAATCAATATAATGAAACAATTGATCACATTGTAAGTGGATGTCCTGTATTAGCAAAATCAGAATTCATGCAACATGACAAAGCTGCACCATACATACACTGGAGAATTAGTAAGGCATTCAAACTACCTGTAGCGGACAAATGGTATAATCACAGCCCAGAAACTGTCGTGAGCAATGACCAAGTAACTTTAATATGGGATATGCAGGTACACACAGATAAAGAAATAAAGGCTAACAAGCCTGACATCATTATCAAAGATCACATAAACAGCACGTGCCAACTGATTGATATGACTATACCTTCGGATAGAAATGTATCAATAAAGGAAGTTGAAACATTTTCAAAATACAAGGATTTAGAAATTGAAATAGGCAAAATGTGGAAAATGAAAGTAACTACAATTCCTGTAGTTATAGGTGCGCATGGAGCTATAAAGAAAGGAATGAAATCGAACATTGACAAGATACCGGGGAAAATATACTTAGAAGAACTACAGAAGATCACACTACTGGGCACTGCTCATATTCTCAGGAAAGTTCTGTCAACTGACTTAATGTGACCTTGTATGTCCTAAGATCTATGGATTAGATTTGGATTTGCAGGAAGAACAGAAAAGACTTAATAGACATTCTATAACAATAATAATAATAACTGTCCTGGGTATGACACAAAACTGCATCCGGTTGTGGAGTTTCGACGTGGGATAATGAGGTTATCCTTTGCCACAATTACCTCCAGGTCACCCTTGAGCAAGGTGTAGTACCTGTTAGCTCTCTCCGAGACCATGAAGTACCGGGTTGGCGTCCGGCGGGGGTTAGTCTGTCTCATGGGTAGGAGGGACTCTTCAGCCTTGGTCGGCAACCCTCCTAGTGATGGTGTCACGACAAAAATACTAGTGTTTGTTGCACTTGAAATCAACAGCTCTTTCTTTTACATGAATGAGTACTGAAACTAGAAAATTATGCCGCATCGCTTGTCGCACGGATCAACAAGGAGCGCGTCCCTTAGTGAGGAACCAGACTAAGGTCGAAAAGTGTGTTACTGGAACAACTTTACCCCAACCCCAAGCTCTACAGGATAACCAAAATGAGACCTCAACTCAAAACGGCTCCGTAGATGCTGATATTACGCAGTCTTCAAGAAAGCAAACAAGACAGAAATGGACAAGGGGTGAGTATAAACAAGTCATGACAGCCTATTATCAGGCAGTACTAGAGCCATCCGATCAAAATAACACCAAGTATACATACCAATTATGGAGAGAAATGAATACTGATGTATGACCAAATATCGATGCCAATAAACTTGCCAATGTAAGGAGAGATATAGTAAAGAACAAAAGGCTATCTGATTCTGAACTGGAAGCAATCAAATCCAGGATCAAAAGTTTGGGTATCAATGAAGTAAACGAACTGATTTTTGCGTCAGCATGTGTTACAACTGAGATGATTGGTAAAAAGGTCATACACAGACAACAGAGAAAACGGAAACAACCGTTGTGGAAAGCAAAACTTGAAAGAGTTTTAAGGAGTTGAGGATTGATCTATCAATGCTTACAGAGCTAACCAGAAATAATGGCATGGGTGAAAGAAAAAGTAGAAAAATCAGGAGAAAATACTCAATTAGAAAAGATGATAACATCATCTCTGCAAAAGAAGAAGTCAGGCAACTGATAAATGCAAAAGCTCAAAGAATAAGAAGATTTGAGAAAAGAGTGAAACAGTTCAGACAGAATAGAACATTTGCAACTGACACTAAGAGATTCTACAGAGAGCTTGGAAAGAAAAAGATTGAGGTTAATAAACCTCCAACAGCAGAAGTAACAGAACAGTTTTGGAAGCTAATCTGGGAGGATGAAAAGCACCATAATGAAGAAGCTGAGTGGGTAAGGAAACAAGAAGAACTAGGTCAAAAATTCCAAGAGCAAACATGGCCAACCATAAAGAAAAAGGAGGTAATATCAGCTATAAAGAAAACACATAACTGGAAATCCCCAGGTCAAGATAAAATACCAAACTTCTGGTTAAAAAAGTTAACATCCTTACATGAAGATATTGCTTGCTGCTTCTCAAATATTGTAAAGAACCCAGAAGAAAGCCCTTCATGGCTAACAAACGGCATAACCTACTTACTTCCCAAGTCAGAGGAAACTATTGAACCAAAGAATTACAGGCCAATCACATGCTTACCAACAATGTACAAGATCCTAACAGCAATTATTGCAGATAGAGCTTACGACTTCCTAAATGAAAATCAAGCATTCCCAATTGAGCAGAAAGGGTGCAAGAAGGGATCTTATGGCTGCAAAGATCAGTTACTTATTAACAAAATGATTTTGGAACATTGTAGAAAAGGAAAAAGAAATCTAAGCACTGCTTGGATAGACTACAAACAAGCGTTTGATAGTGTCCCCCATTCGTGGATCTTAAAGACTATGGAAATGTACAAACTTTCACCAGTGTTAATTAATTTTATGAGACACATCATGGGCACATGGAAAACAACAATGATTTTGAATTACTCCATGTGAAATATAATGACAAACCCTATTAGTATTAAGAACGGGATATTCCAAGGCGATTCACTATCCCCTTTGATATTTTGCTTGGCTCTTGCACCACTCTCTAATCTGCTAAAAAAAACAGGAATGGGTTATAATGTATATAATGAAAGAGTGAATCACTTATTCTACATGGATGATTTAAAGCTTTATGCAAAGAATGATGAGCAGCTTGAAGGGTTGCTCCAAACTCTGAAAATGTTTAGTGATGATATAAATATGCAATTTGGCTTAGATAAGTGCGCTAAGGCAACATTTAAGCGAGGAAAGCTGATGAAAACATCATCCATTGAATTAGACAAAGCTACTAGCATCCAAGATATAGACCAAGAAGGCAAATACAAATACCTAGGAATAAACGAAGGAGACGGAATTCAACATTCTAAAGTGAAGGAGAAAGTCCGAAAAGAGTATTACCGGAGAGTTAAACTGGCCCTAAGAAGTGAGTTGAATGCTGGCAACAAAATAACTGCAATAAACACACTAGCGGTACCAGTCCTCACTTACAGTTTTCACATCATCAATTGGCAATTGCAAGAAATACAGAAACTTGATAGGAAAACAAGAAAGCTTCTAACTATGTACAAGAGAAGGCGGAGCGTGGTTTAACTCAGATAGAGTGCACATACAAGATATCGACCATTGGCCTTGAAAAATATCTAAGTGAGACAAATGAGAAGTTATTGAAACAAGTTTACCAGCATGAGATTCATAAAACATTGTATTCAATAGAGAAGGAAGCTCGAAGGTTCAAAAGAGAGATTCAAATGGAAGATGTTGAAACAGAGGAAAACTTTTCAGTTGTAAAAAGTGCCAAACAAGCAAAAGAGTACGCCAAGAAAAGAATAATGGAAATGACAAAGGAAACGAAGGAGAAGAAGCCAATGCACGGGCAATATCCGGACAGAGTTAAGAAGGCAGATGTAGATAAGGAGAACACCCATAAATGGTTGAGAAGTGCTAGCTTGAAAGGAGAAACAGAAGGGTTCATTATCGCAGCACAGGGTCAGAGCCTTGCCACAAATAATTATCGCAGTAAGATAATCAAAGACGGGACAAACCCAAACTGCAGATTATGTCATGAATATGATGAAACCATAGAGCAAATCACATCAGGATGTTCAGCTTTAGCAAAAAAGGAGTATCTTGAAAGACATGACAAAGCTTTGGTCTACATGCACTGGAAAATATGCAAACATTATAATATTGCAGTGACCTCTAAGTGGTATGAACATAAGCCTAACACGGTGGTTGAAGGGAAAGATGTTGTCGTCCTATGGGATATGCCAATCCACACTGACAAGGAAATTACTGCAAATAGGCCTGATATAGTGATTAGAGATAAGTCGGAAAACAAATGTTTCTTCATTGACATGTCTGTACCATCTGAGCGCAATGTTGGATATAAAGAAACAGAAAAGTTATCGAAATATAAAGACCTTGAGATAGAGGTTGCTAAAATGTGGAGAATGAAACCTACTATTGTTCCTGTCATTGTCGGGGCCCTGGGCCTTGTTAGAAAAAGAATGAAAGAGCATGTATCAAAGATCCCTGGACAAATTAGCATTGAAGAACTCCAGAAAATTGTGCTGCTAGGAACATCACATATCCTGAGGAGAGCTCTATCAATAGCCTGAGAAATGACTACACTATGAAGCCTAAGGACCATAGTTTGGTCTTGGCCTTTACACAAACAACACAAAAGCTAACAACTTATACAATAATAATAATAATAATAATTCGTCCTGGGTATGACATAAAACTACAACCGGTTGCAGAGTTTCGACGTGGGATAATGAGGTTACCCTTTGCTGCAACTACCTCCAGGTCACCCTTGAGCAAGGTGTAGTACCTGTCAGCTCTCCCCGAGACCTCGAAGTACCGGGTTGGCATCCGGTGGGGGCTAGTCTGTCTCATGGATAGGGGGGACTCTTTAGTCTTGGTTGACAGCCTCCCTAGAGATGGTGTCTCGATAAAAACACCGGTGGTTGTGTAACCCTAGATTCACAAATCCTCTTATGAGTGAAATGTCAATTCAAAGTATTGAAAATAACAGCGTTAATGGGACTGGATCTATTGGTGAAGGTTCTTCGCTCGGCAGGTGTTCCTCGGCACAGCAGCGGGGACCCGGTCGTTATCCTGCTACTGCTAGAATGAAATGGAGTAAGGAGGTGAATAAAGTAGTCATGGAATGTTTTTACAAATGTAGGCCATTTGATGAAGAAGGAAAACCTATCAGGGGATACAGGCAAAGAATGTATAGAGAATGGAGAGAAAGGGGAATGTTTGAATCCACAGAGCAACGTGTGTGTGACCAAGCAAGGGCAATTAGAAAGAATGGCTGGCTGTCAGAGCTTGACTTGGAAGCTATTAAAAGACAAGTAGAAAATGAATCCCAGAGTGACATTTACAGAGAACAAATTGAAATAGTCATAATAGAGCCAGTAGGTAATGTTGATGATATAGTTGAAGAAGAGTTGCGTGATGTAAGAGATAGCCTTAGTAGTACTGTTGTTTGTTTAGATGAAGATAATAGGTTGATCGTTAAACGCTTAAAGGAAATACTTGCAGAAAGAAAGACATGCCAAGGCATTATATTTAAGAAGGTGGGAAGGAAGCTTTTAAAGGTCCAAGCAGAGAGAGTAACTGAAGCGCTTAAGTATTTGGAGAGCAAGAGTATTACAGAAACAAATAATTTAATTGTAGCTGCAAGTGTGTGGGTCGCTGAACAGCTAGGACTAAAGAAAGTAGAGCATAGGAAGAAATATGAACCATTTTGGAAACGGAGGATTGAAGGTGACATAAGGAGACTGAGACAAGAAGTCAATATTATGGAAAGAGAATTGAAAGAAGGACTGGGTGGAGGGAAAAAACGAAAGTTGCTTGGGCTACAGGAAAAGTACAGAGTTAAAAGAAAGGGTCTAAAAACTGTAATTGAGGAACTCAAACAAAGGATGCTTGCAAAAAGTGCCAAAGTCAGAAGGTTTGAACAGAGAATTGAACAATTCAGACAAAATAGACTTTTCAGTGTTGATCAGAAGAGAATATTCTCAGAATTTAATGGGGGAGAGGGAGATCAAGCGATGATCCAAATGCTGAAGAAAGTAAAAGATTTTGGGGAAATATTTGGAGTATTGAAAAAGAGCACAACCAAGAGGCAGAATGGCTGAAAGATCTGAAGACTGGGTTGGAGAATGAAAATCAATATCAAGAAAGGGTGATTATAAGTGTGGAGAAGGTAAGAGATCAATGTAGAAAGATGCCTAACTGGAAAGCACAAGAAACTATTATTATTAAGGTGTGTAATAATCTCATAATTTGTGCTCGGTCCTAGTTGCATAACTGGGGTATCAAAATATCTTGAATCCTCAGACTGGGGCACCAAATAATCTTTGTATGTTTCACTGTGGGGCGAAATTTTTGGAGCTATTTTTTCATTTGCCTCCACCCCCTCCCCCTAATACTTGGTACTGCTCCCTAACTGCCTTCCAGTAGCAAACTTATCAGTGCAAGCCTGGTCACCCACTTGACAGCGTGGTCCTTGTTTATCCACGCGACGACCGATGTGGCATGAAGAGATGCTTTTACTTGTCATTAGCATGGAGAGTGGTCTGGGGTTAAGTAGAAGACAAAGTAATAATAATAATAATAATAATAACTAATTTATTTACAGTTGGTAAAAAACGTAGTTCAAAAATAAACTAATATACACCAACTATTTAATTACAATATTTTTATTTACAAATAATACAGAGGTACAATTTTCTCCCTTCCAGTTTTTGATCATTGTTTTAAATCCTTTAATATTTTGAGCCGATTCTATGCTGTCTGAAAGAGTGTTCCAAAGTATACTACCTCTAAACGATAGGGAGCTTTGTCCATACGAGGATGTTTTTACTTTTGGTATCTGGAGGAGATTTTTTATTCTCAGATCATAGATTATTTCTTTAGTTGTAAAGAACTCTGTCAAGACAGCAGGGCCAATATGATTGGTACATTCATATATTTCAATCATCAGCTTTTGTAGGTTACTACAATGGACCGTTACTTCTTCCAATTTTTCTAGTAGATCTTCAAATGTAGCTGTATAGTCATTTTGGAGGACTCTCAAGGCGCGCTTGTGCAACTGATGTATTCTATTACTTGCTGTTTTACCACAAAACATCCATATCAGTGGAAAATAGTTGAAACTTGACCTTATAAAAGTCTTGTACAGTACATATGCTTTGTGTTTTTGCAGATACCCAGCTATTCGAGAGAACGCCTTTACCTTTTGGTTTGCCGTTTTACAAATAGCTTCCACATGATTCTGAAATTGCAACTTTGAGTCAATCGTTATTTCAAGAAGATTAACCTCCTCAGTTGTCCTTATAGATATACCATTTATTTCCAGACTCAATTTTTGACCTTTTTCAAGGCCCATAAAGATCACCTGAAATTTGTCTGGGTTTGCTGCCATTTGGTTGTTTTTAAACCATTGTAAGGCATTATTTATATCTCCTTTGAGCAGTCTTAAAATGGTTTCTATATTATCATCAAATGTGTAGATAGTATTATCATCAGCGAAGTTGCAAACTTCTGAGTCTTCGATGACGTAAATGAAATCGTTAATAAATAAATTGAATAGCAAAGGCCCTAGAACTGAGCCCTGTGGGACACCAGATTTTACTTGTTGCCAGCTACTATAAGTTCCATTTACTTTAACCCTTTGTAATCTATTTGTGAGGTAGCTATTCATTAAATTCAAACTGTCCAAAGCGAAGCCATATGCTTCAAGCTTAGCTAGCAGTAAATCATGGGGAATGCAGTCATAGGCTTTTGACAGATCCATAAGTACCATCCCAACCTTGCCTGACCTGTCCAGTACCTTGCGACATTGCTCAATAACTCTAAATAGAGCATCTTGGGAGCTGTAACCTTCTCTGAATCCACATAGAAGTTTGGACAATTTTGGATTAATAAATGACGTTATCTGCTTCAACATCAACCTTTCAAAAACCTTGGAAATTGCAGATAAAATACTTATTGGTCGAAAATTCTTCTTTGCTGTTGTTTCTCCTGTCTTAAAGACAGGCGACAGGTCAGCTTTTTTAAGGCTTTCTGGAAACAAACAGCTTTCAGTCATAGAGTTTGCAATTTTGGTTACTTCACTAAAACATAAAGCAGATAATTTTTTCAAAATTGTTGTTGGAATGTTGCCGCTAACAGACTTTGAACATTCTAATCGATTGATTTCAGCCCATACCTCTTTTGTATCAAATTTGCCAAAGCTAAATTGATGATTAGGTTTAATTAATGGTTTTATTTTGACAATACTCGGATGTGTCTTATACCGTTCAATAGCTGCTAGCACTGATTTGTCATCGATAATAGGCCTCTCAATATCTAATGTGTCTGTTATATTTGTGAAGTAGGTATTAAAACATTCACTAATATCCTTATCATCTGTCAACAGTGATCCATCTTCTATTAATGTTATTTTATTTGACCCATTATGACAATTGTTTGACAGCAGAGGCTTAAAAGTTTTCCAAAACACTTTGTTTTTTCCAACTTCATTGGGATCTAGATTCTCATAATATGTCCTTTTTGCTTCTTTATTTATTCAAGTAGTTGTCCCAAGGTTCTTTCTTTGTCCGCAGTGCGAACTAACTAGGCAAGTGATCTCCGCCGTACATTTCCAGTTAGATTATACTTACGCCAAACATCTAATCATGAAGACCACTAGAAAGGTTGCACCTTTTTAGCCCCCCATGAAAACTGTTGTCCAGCTGCCGACAGCTTCTAATAGACCAAACCCCGCCAGACATCAGCCTGGTATTTCAAGGTTTCTGAGTACCATCCTCATTCAGTTTCAACAAATCTGGCCAGTCATCCATTCACACCTCCAATTCAACAGAAACAAACAATCTCTACATCACATCATCTTGCCATCTCCTTTGTTTACTTCTATGCATATCAGCTTCACACCTAACCTGCCTTTCCGCTAATTCGTTTACGTACGTAGAGTTCTGATAATTTTAGGTCACATTATTTCTGTATATATCTATGTAATCTGTGTTGTACAGTCAGTCAGAGTAGAGTCTCAGTACCGTCAATATCGCCGTCTCGTCTCTCTCCCTCCGTATTCTCTGCTCACGAAGGATGTCACTTGACGAGCATTGCAGAACATTAAGGCAAAAGTTCTGATACCCCCCCCCCCCCAACGACAATTGAAGTATCGATACGCCCCTGAGTGTCAACAACTAGCAATTCACTTGAAACTATCCTAGTATTCCATCGATCAGTCATGAATCTGAATTCTTCCCTGTGGTTTACATACCAAACACTCTTTGAAGCTCCAGATTTATCCGAGAACAGTTTGTGCAACAATAGCTATTTCTCATCGTGCGCACAGACTTCCTGTTGCAAAGGTTGCTGTTTCATTCGTCAAGATCGGCATGTACTTGCCATTTAATAGGAAGTGCAACACAACCAGCATACTTAAAAGTCATCGTGCTCACAGACCAAAACTGCTTTTGTATATCCTTCCCCAATACGACTTCCCGGAAGTTATCTACTGGACACAAACAGCGCGACACAGGCCAGCCATGGAGAACTAAGCCTAGTAATTTCTTGTAGATGGGCGGGTAAAGAGCTGAAAATTCAACGAAGAGCTACATACTAGAATTAAACCTGAATGACTGAATACAGGAAAACTTCTTTCGGAAAGTCTGACGGTCTTTCGTGCAACAAGTGCAACCCCCTGTATCCTCCTCTGTGACGGTAATGCTTCCGCTATGACGGTGGCTATGAAACTGGACAGTTTGGTACAGAAATAAATTCATTTGATTACCCATTCGACCAATTCACCTGTTTTAGCATAGTGCTAATTCTTTTGTTCACAACAGTGGTGGAAAAAATTAGAGGGACAAAATTTGATACTCTTCGGGCACCCATAAACAGAGATTTAAGAAGCTAGAAGTGTTGAAATAGTACACTCGCTATGAACTTCTATTGTTCTGTTTTGTTGTCATTTTGACTGACAGCCGAGACTGTGGACCTTTTCGGATTACATCACATGATCTTCACATTTGGTTTTTGCCATTTACAATGCTATCACGTTTTATACAAGTTTTGCTATCGATTATTGTGTTATCATTGAATATTGAATTTGATCGTTGTGCTATTAAATAAAGATCTGCAACAGGTTATTGGCCCAGCGATGAATGTTGTGTACGGCTAGTATACTTTTGTGAAATTCGACATTGCGAAGCAAGTGATCCAAGTCGCCGTTACGTTCGTTGGCAGCTTCTTTAATTCTTGCATGACAATATGGCCTCAGAAACGAAGGCTATTAGCATTGTATCTTTAAATGGATCGAATTATCCTACATGGAAAATTCAGTGCCGTATGACATTAATGAAGGATAGCCTATGGAGTTTCGTCGATGGAACTGAAATTGTACCCCCTCAAGCGGAAGTGGAGACGTATTCTAAATACTCTTTAGTGCCTAATAGACGTACCCCCTCCGCTAATTAATTTTTTCAAAATTTTTCAGCCAGGACATTCTTATTCCAACCAACTGACTATTAAATTTTGGGGAAAATTCCACCCGAGATTTTCAAATTCGAACTGACAAATCATAATATTTTGTAGAAATTCCAATTTAGAGTACTTTATTTTCCACTCCATTTATTCATTCATTCCGTGTTTTTTCTACAACTCATTGCCATCACTTCCTCTACGCTAGCACTTAACTAACATTACACGCTTTTTTTTTATAAGGAACCACTTTATAAGGAACCTACATGTAGAAGGCCGAAATATTTAAAGAACTTATACTACTGGAGGAAAAATCCCTAAGGAACTTTTCATTTTCAAATTCCGAGTGCTATACTCAGATGCAAGTGAAGATTACATTACATGGGATGATATCAATGGAATAGACATTATACTTCTTGATTGAAAGTATGCTTTTATATATATAGAACTTATTGCCACAAGAATCGCACAGACTCTAGAAAAGCATTGAAATTCTGACTTTTACCTTTAATTATGGCTAGAACTCAACCTCAAAAGCACAAATGTGACAGGAAATAAGTTCTATTTGTGTTTTCTAATTCACATGTGTACTTTCCACACCCTGCAGCTTTAATCTCTGTTAACTCTGTAGGCTGCTTTGTTAAATTTGATTCGTTGAGCTTAACATCTCTGCTAAAGAACACTTTGTCATTTTCTACAGTAAACAACCTATAACCTGTGGTTTTTGTACCATATCCGAGAAGTACACACCTCTGTGCCTTTGCGTCAGGTTTTCTTCTCTCGTCTTTAGGCACATGGGCATATGCGTCACAACTAAGGACTTTGAGGTGTTGTACACTAATTGGTTGATGTGTCTTGATGGAAAAATCGGCTGCAGACAATGTAAGGGAGTTAGCTGCAGACATAGAAATTGGGATTACGTAGCATTCCAGGTAGTAATGCACTGCGATGGTTGGTGTAAGTGCTGAAACTATGGGCCAGTCTACTATAAATGAAATCACAACAAATAACAAAATAATAGCCTTTATCATTGATGAATCAACCTCATTAGCAAAAGCGTCATGTTTAATTATATATCTTCGTTCAGTTGTCAATGACTTTCCTGTGAACATCTTTCTTGGTATAATTGAGCTAGAGGGACAAGACGCAGAAAAATTTGCAAATTTCTATTGGGTTGTTTGAATACAATACAATACCACTCATGAATATCTCACGAGACACTTCATTGCATTTACCAGTGACGGAGCATCAACTATAGTTGGAATAGGTGTTGCTGTTAAATTGAAAGCTAAATACCCTCAAATAGTAACATGGCATTATTTGAATCATAGAATTGGACTTGCAGTTTCAGATACAATGAAGTCTGCAGAAAGGGTGTCACCAATGGAGTCATTTTTTCCCAAATCTATGCTATGTATTCACAGTCTGCAAAAAGCTGCAAAGAGAAATAAAAGAGATAGCAAGTGAGCTTGATGTACACTTTCGTAAGATTCGTAGAATTTTCACAACCTAGATGGATTTCATCATCATTTCAAATTGTAGATGCGCCATAGAAGAATTACCCTGCTCTGTGCGAACATTTCACATTACTTTCTCAAACTGTGAATAGCAAAGAAAGTGCAATTTACCAAGGCTAAAAACTATAATGGAGACAAAAGAATACGTAGAAGATGTTGCTCTTTGGAAAGACTGTCTAGGGAAGCTTTCCATCCTTTCAGAAACACTGCAGATTAGAGATACAACCTTGATCAAAGATAGCGAGCACCTACAGTGGACAGCAAGGACTCTCATAAAAATTAAAGATTCGCTGGAATGTAAATATTCCTTCGATGATGTTTGTGAAGTACCGTTATTTAAAGGCATTGGATTAAATTCTTTTAAGTCCCGTACAAATTAATATTCGTTTGACAGAAAATAGTTTCTTCAAGGGCTAATTGATAACCTGAGAGCCAGAATGATCACTGACCAGGAAAGTGCACTTTCATAAGTTTGCAACACTGTGTCCTAAGAGATGGCCAGTTGGAGAGGGCTCTCCATGGTTGGAAGGGGAGCCAAAAGTATAGCAACTACTTTGCAGTCGATTCAACATGCCAACTACAGGCATCAATAAAGCCTTTCTTAGAGAATTTTTCAATAACCCACGAGAAGTTCCTTTAATTCTTGACAGGCATTAGTTTAAAGGCTTCCTTCAGATTGTACCCATAAGCAGTCCAGAAGCCGAAAGAGGATTCTCAAAGATGAATATTATATGTGCATCTTTGAGATCCAAGATCACTATAGCACATCTCGCATCATTGATGCTCGTTAGTATCAATGGACCACCAATGCATTTGTGCAACTCATCTGCTGCCCTTTCTGAATGGCTAAAGAAATACGTGTCAGCATTGGATAACAAAACGACTGAAGATTTAAATCCTCACGAAAACTTTTTACTTAATACGCAAATGATATACAGAAAATAAGTTTAATAAAAAATATCTATTTCTGTTTTGTTACGCAGCTTGTTGTCAAAGTTCGGTTTCATAAAGTAACATTTCTATTTTATCGTGCTTTGTATTGAATCCCCTTTACGGAAGAGGCTGAACTATCCTTATAACTGACGTTCACCATTGTAGAAGAATTTATTCATTTTAGCACAAAATACTACTTTAAAAACTGGTAAAAGATTGTAAGTATAGGATTTTACAGTGTTCAATAGCTTTCCACACCAAACCACTCTCTCAGTTTATTATATGACTATTTGGACAAAGTTCTTAGTTTCTTATAAAAACTCGGGTACACAAAGAGCCCCCTAGCTATCAATTTACTTCTGCACTACTGCTTATTAGAGAGGAGGATTCATAACAGGGGCGCAGAATAAAGCCTTTCAGCAGTTAAAATTTCTTTTCTTACATAGCTCATTTGAATTAGTGCCTTCCAGTACTCTCGTTAATACTTGCGCAGTGACTGGCGAGCAAGGGGGCTACAGCCCCCAATAGCTTTGCTACTTTCTCCGATTTTTGCTACAATAGTTTTCGTAATTTCCCCGATTTTTGCGTCTGATGCAAACATGGCCCACTGGGGGCTGAGGGGCTTCAGCCCCCCCCCCCACTTTTTCCCACCCTGCGATTTCGAAAGACAAATGTTTAAAGGAATACTGACGTCGGGAATACTAAAGAAAAGATCAAGCTAAAGCTTTATAAGTTTAAATTGATCAAGTTCTAAATTACCCTGTATACATCCGTTGGAATTCCTTCAGCCCAAAAGCAAGAAACATTAGCCTTATCAAAACCATAGTTCGCAGGGCGCTAATGATTTCTTCCAAAATTAAATTAGGCTCTGAGCTTGATAGAGTAAAACAACTGCTCATTGAAAATGGATATCCAGATGATGTCCTTATTTCCTGTATTAAGCAAAAACTTGCCAACTTTGCAGCGGAAAAACCGTGTGGTCCTGAGAAGCGCCCAGTTTACCTAAAATTGCCCTGGATTGGTAATGTTTCATCAAGATTTGAAAACCAAATTAACAAAGCCATTACATCCTGTTTCTATGCTGTGAAACCTCGTGTGGTCTACAATACTAAGGTCATGCTACCATCTGCTAAAAAAGATAGCGTTCCTACCACTCAAAAAAGTTGTGTAGTTTATGAATTTTTGTGCCGATGTGAAGCTCGGTACGTAGGACGCACTACGCAGAGACTAGCTTACAGAATAAAACAACATATACCCACTAGCATTAGGAAGAAAAACACTATAATAAGGGAACAGCCAACTCGTATGTGTAAAAACTCTAATTCTAAAATGAAAAATGATTTGGCCATATGGCAACATCTCATTAAAAACCAAAAATGCGCCAAAACATATTCAGACGATAATTTTCGGATCATAGGGCAAGCAAGATCGTCCTTTCATTTAAGTGATTTGGAATCAGTTTACATAATGACTCAAAACCCAGTCTTGTGTAAACAAAAAGAGTTGATTTTCTCACTTCGACTCTTCAAGTAAACAATGGTGAATAGGTGCCAAGTGGCCAATCATACGGCTAACTGGACACATTATTCATCATATCACGTGTACCCGCATCTGGCTATAAATTTCGGTTCACCTTTCGGTCGCTATCCGACGTTTTATACTCTGACGAGTGTCGGACGAAATAAGCTTTTCAGTATGGCTAAAAAATGGTACCGCTTTTTCGTGCTGTAGTGAAGATAATTAAGTGCAGAATATGACACCGAGGAATGAGTGGTGCTAGCTCACTCACTCAGTTGAATGAAGCTATTAACAGAGACCTCTGCAACCTAGAAAAGTGGATAGAGGAAAACAAGCTTTCTTTGACTGTGGTAAAATCTCGTGCAATGTTAATTTCCACCAAGCAAAATTACAAGGCCTTGCAGAACCAAAGCCAAGATCTTCATTTGAAAATTAAAGGTGTGCAACCTGATACTGTTACGAATACTAGGTACCTTGGTGTCAATATTGATAGCTCTCTCGATTAGAAGGATCACATAAAGGCTATATCCACCAAAGTTTCCAGAGCTGTTGGCCTTTCGCAATATACTAGAAATTTCCTTCCTCAAGACACATTGAAAACACTCTACACAAGTATTGTAGAACCGCATTTTCGTTACTGCTGTTCCGTTTGGGGCAGTTGCGGAAAAACAGATCTTAACCAACTACAAAAGCTGCAAAACCGAGCCGCAAGAATTGTGATGAACAGCAGTTTTGACGCTCCCAGTAAGCCTTTGTTACAAAAGCTTGACTGGAAAACCATTGTAGAACTTATTGCTGATGAAACGAAAATGATAGTTTTTAAATCTCTCAATGATTCTGGACCACAATACATGCATAATATGTTTACTAAAAATTCACAGCTTTCTGAGCGCAATCTTCGAAATACTACCACTGATTTAAGGTTTCCTCAGAAAAAATCAACTGCGGGGCAGAAAAGTTTCTCATACAGAGGTGCCAAGACGTGGAATAGCCTCTCAAATGAGTGCAAAGAAACAAGATCATTACGTGTCATCAAATCCCTCTTAAGGTAATTTTAGATTTTCTGTTTTTCTTTTCCTCTGATTTTACTTACAAGAATCGACTTTCATAGAACTATTTTGATATTTAATGTTTATTTCTACTTTGTTCTACAATTACTATAAGTATTTTATTGTACTACATTGTAATTTTATATTCTTTTAACGGAGGGCCCCTCGAAAATCAGCTATTCTGAAGGGCCACCCTCCCAAAATACGTAAAAATAAAATGAAAAATGAAATGAATCGAATAAACCTTAAATCAAACTACAGAGTATTTTGATTGCCTACATGTGTATCTCAAAGAGATTATTGTCTTGTTTCATACCAATGAACGGACGAATTTAATGAAATTAATTATCAAACAAGTATTTAACCTTATCTCATGATTCAACGACAAGCGCTACAAGTCGAGGTTTAACGATACCCCAGAACCTTAGTTGTTTTAAACTTTGAAAAACAAGTAATGAATGCCAAATCAAAGTTTCATATTTAATCTTCTTCTGGGATTTTTCATGATTTACTAATATGATGACTGTAATTTAATAGCAGACAATTAACAGTACATCAATACATCAGTTGGATTTTCTTATAAAAAAGCGCTTAATATAGAGTACATCAATACTATTAACGTACTCTATTAATATTTATACTATTGATACTATGATACTATTGATGTACTCTATATTGTTAATACTATTACCAATATAGAATACATCAATACATCATCAGTTACATCAGTTGAATCAGTTGGATCGATCGGTGCGGACGTATCTCAGCACGCCTGGCATAGTTCGCATACAAATTCGGTACAGTATGATTGGTTTTGTTTTTAAAATAACTATAAATGTTCAGTTCAGTTTGATTATAACGAATTTTTGTGTTCAAAAATCAAATTACGATGTCTGTTGACCAAGATTCAATTAACTTCGAAGTAGTAAAGGGCCTACTTCAAGTACAGGAAAGTGCTTTTCGCACGATGGTAGAAGTGATGTTTAACGGGCTTAAGGATGATATCAAGGAAATTTATCATAATAGTACCCGACAATCTGGTAAGGATGATATTTTTCTACCTCAGAAAAATACTTGTCAATATGGGATCCATTGGATTACATTTACAAAAGGAAGATCTTAACTCTTGTACACAAATCCTACAATGGAGACGAGGGACAGGCTAAGTCGCATGTCACCAAGAACGTAAAAAGGTACGTAAAAAGTGATATGCTATTAATACCAAGGGCAAGCTCTGAGAAAGGCAGGACATCATTTAGTCATAGAGGACCGTTATTATGGAACAACCTAAAACCTGAAATTCGAGCCATTACAAACTTAAGTTTATTTAAGAGAAAATTGAAAGACAATAAGAAACAAATCTTATCGGTTAGCTTTAAAAAGGAAGCATCACAAATCACTTCTAAATCCGTAGATTTTTTATACTACTAAAGATTTTATATCTTTAGTTTTAATTTTAGCAATGCTTGTAAATACCACATTATTTTTCTTAACCAAATATATAGCATAGCAGGTCCACATCAACACTTTTATTGCCACTTAGTTAACCTGCTTTAACAAATAAATGATGTATGCATGTATGTGTGTATGTATCAGTGCGCTACTATGGAGCAAAATATTGGAATAAGATCCCCTGCAAATATGAGAAGGTCACCATCAATCAGAAACTGACAATTTTCCTGTTTGAACTTGACTACTGAACCTGACCATTCATAGTCATGTAACTATATTTTGTTAACATTTAACTGACAAAAGGGGGTGATCTCTCCTCGATTAGCTTAGCTATTGGGAGAATTCCTCCTTAAAAATTCCCTTCATGCAAGTCTTCCCTTTACTTGTATCACTGTTTTATTAATTCTTATGTAATTATTTGTTGCTGTTAGTTGCTTACTTTCGAGATTGGTATTTGTATGTTGTGGAATTTAAATGAATGAATGAACTGAACATCAAATTAAACAGATCAAACGACATAAACATAGCAAGGCTCATTACCGTTTGTACAGCTTAGCACTGTGGCTCTTAAGTTACAACTGTGAAGTAATTCATGAATGTATTGTATTGCTCTCTAGATTATAAATATTGTGGGTATACTAGATGCCACAAATTAAACGTTCTGTTTTATAAAAAAAACCACTTTTTCGTCAGAGCCTCCATTTTCTTACCTTTTCCTGAAATTAAAGCCGAGATTTTCTTAAGATTTTCTTAACTTCTATTTGAGTAAACTGGCTACAAGAAGCTAGCATTTTTTGTTATAAAAAGGTTGATTTTTGTTAATAAAAGTTGCCAAAGAAAACTTCTGATCTTTGGAAAGGAGCCTATATCGACTTCTGGCAAACAAAAAAGGTGAATGTCGGAAATTGAGCCTCGTGATTTTCTTAACATTTTCTTAAGAGTTTGGCTTTTGAGCCTAATTTTCCTAGAAACCTTTTTTAGTATAAAATATAAAACGTATATCAAAGCACTATTTATCCATCACATATTATTCTTCGGGTAAGGACAAGTTATTCTGTGAAAATTTTATTTAATTAGAATCAGTAGTGTACAAAGAGGGGGAACTCTGGGGGCTTTATTCCCATAGGTACACATTGACAGAGAACAGATCTCGCCGCCATCTTGGAAGTGACAAATTATATAAACAACACAAACATTATCAGAAAGCAAAACACTTTATGTCCCCACGCAACCATTCCAATTCAAAAATAAGAGTGCACCAATTTCATAGCATTAAAGATCATTTTGATATGGAGTAACATCTCAGTTTTAATATAAATACATATATTGAACTGTTCATTTCTTACAAAACTATAATGCCAGCCAAATATAGTTGGAACAGCCACACACATGTATGATTTTCCGACTCCTGCCGCTTTCTGTGACACCAGTTAAAACGTCAACCTCCTCCACCCTTCAAAAATGTTGATTCGATAGCGATCACCCTTAGCATTCAACACACAAATGACCTTTGGCCTTGGGTTGCTCACAACTGCTTCAAACAATATTGTTTAATGTGGAGGGAATGCTACAGCTCTTCTATAGCGTAAATCATAGTAAATGCTACAAGACTTTGCGGCATGTATTGTACGTGTATAAAAAGAGCCTCTGAACCTCTGAATATACTTCTACGCCATCACCTAGAACCACATCTACATTACTTTCATTTACTTTCACTAAATGTCTTTTACAGAATCCTAACTGAATATTTATAACAAACAAAGAAGTAAAGCAAAACTCTGTAGCAAAAAGGATCATCTGTTGATTGCTTTGTTTCTCTACAAATGACGTGCGATTCTGGCCTACATACTATACAGTACATCTTCGAGAAAGAGAAAGTTATTGCACGAAGGATAGAAAACCATTTATCAGCCAAACACCATGCTCACTACATTTTTATACTGTTCGCTATTCCACACGCTTATGAGACGGTTTTCAATAACTAAGAAGAAAAAAGGTAAAGTATAAAAGTGAACTTACACATCAAAGCATCTATTTCAGAAGGCCCACAAGAAATCTTCCGCTCTGGTGGTGACACGCTTCTACTGCTCTTTCAACTGAATGATGTCTGACTGCATACTGATGTCTTTGTTCAATAACTCAATTCATTTCGAATCAATTAATTGGCTACAACGAAATGAAGAAGCAAACAGGTCATATTACATCTATTGAAGACTTTAGAGTAATTGCTAAGACGGATAATTCAAAAGATCTTTCATTCATGAGATCTATTCATTTATCAGAATCTCTTCACACAAAGAGACAGTACTACGCTCTATTCCCAAAAGTCCTCTATTTCTATGCCATTGTTGCATTCTTGCTGTTTTTCACCTACTACTTGTGGTCCACCCTGAGTGTCTGTCTACTGTCTTCACGATACTTTTTCCTACTGTGCTGTCTACTGCGTTCTGGTTCTTTGTAAATAGCCCAACATATGTATTTCTACGTCAAATTATGTTTCATACAAAGTTTTTCCTACTCAATATAAACCCTTTATCCACCTCCCTACCTTTCTGAGGATGACTCTCAACTATGAGAAGATACCACAACATGACTACGTTGAACATTAATTATTGCAGAGGCAATGTTTCCTCTGTTTGTTTTCGCTCTCACCTTAAAAGTTATTCATGCGTCTACGTTTCCCACCTTGGGACAAAAATTATGAAGGTATGGGGATGTTTTACCCCAAATCTTGATGAAGTGCTCTTTCGAAGGGCAAGCGCTGAGACGTTATGTTATACGACTAGAGCGTACATTCAAGGGCTGAAAAAGGAAGACCTTATGATCACTAGGTACATGCTTCATAGCCAATACATGAATCAAATTTTGCTCATTTTTCCTTCACTTTTCCCATAACTGATAGTCAAACATGCTCTCTCTGGCCTTGGCCCATGTTTCAAATATCTACTTAACTAGCTAAAGAGCTTTAATAGATGAATAATTAGCAATGATCAAATATGGCAAGCAACACTAACTGTGGTTTGTGTAAGGCTGCGTTGCGCAAAGATGCTATGCAATGTCAGAAAGTTCACATTCATTAACAACAAATGAAACAACCACTTTGTAAAAACACCATGCACTAGAGTCTATGATGTATGGACTAAGTGTTTGTTTTCTAGCGTAGCAGGGCCTCTGATTTTGGTCCAAGGGCGTGGTCGACCCTTCCCTTATGCGAGCCCCAGGCCTAACTAACCCGGCTGGTAGTACCTGGAAAGGTCCTTCCTCAGGTTTACGAGCGTTGGCCAATGGCGGATCCAACAGGAAACTGGTGGTGAAGGCAGATGAGCTACGACCTCAGAGGGCAATGGCTGTTTACAGGCAAAAGACTCTCTGGGAAGAGAGCTGGTGATCTCTGTAAACTCACTCAACAGAAGGCAATGGCAAACCACTGTCATATTCTGCCTTGTATAATCATGGTAGTGTTTGTGAACAGTAGGAAAGACAACAACGTGAAGGATCCTAAAGGTGGGGTCTCGTTCCGTAGGGACCATCATGTGCTACAGGTGATGCCCGACCGTTATCCTGCGACTGTATGCAGAAATAGTAAATTTAATAAAAACATTGCAATATGGAATGTTAGGACAATGTATCAAAGTGGAAAGATTGATTACACATTGGTGGAAATGAGAAGGTGAAGATTAGTATATGAGGCGTTTGTGAAGTAAGATGGACACAATCTGGAAAACTGACATCTAAAGGAACTACATTTATATATTCAGGTGGAACGGAACACAAACATGGTGTAGGAATATTTCTGGATGAGGAAACTGCAAAATGTTTATGTGGTTTCTGGGGTATTTTTGAAAGAGTGATGGTGGTGAGATTGAAAGGGAAGCCATTTGACATGTCTTTGCTCCAGTGCTATGCACCTACAGCTGACAACACTGATGATGAAATAGACAGGTTTTATGATCAACTGGATAAAGCAATAAAACAGTGCAAATCGCAAGATATTGGAATAGTTATGGGTGATTTCAACGCAAAAGTAGGAAGAATGAGAGATGATAGAGCAATAGGCCCATTTGGCTTAGGTCAGAGGAATGACAGAGGTAGCAGGTTGGTAGAATGGTGCACAACAAACAGATTTGTAATCATGAACACATGGTTCCAACAGCACATGAAGAACTTGTATATGTGGAACATGAGGAACAATAGATTGCAAAGGACACAGAACAATTAGCCTTATGAGTCATGTAACAAAGATAATCTTACGAGTAATGCTAAATAGGAATAAGAGTGCCATTAGAGAAAAATTATCGGATGAACAGCTTGGATACAAGCCTGGGAAGGGAATGAGGAATGCCATTCTTTGTCTGAGGGCAATCATAGACAAATGCATTGAAAAGCAAAAGGAATTGTATATATGTTTCATAGGCTATGTTAAAGCATTCGATTGTGTGAAGCATGATAAGCTACTGGAATTGATGGAGAGGTTGGGTATTGATGGGAAAGATCTTAGACTAATAAGAAACCTGTATTATGACCAGAAAGCTGCAATCAGGATTATGGGAGAGCTAGGTGAATGGGTAGATATACAGAAGGGAGTTCGACAGGGATGCATTCTCTCACCAGATTTGTTTAATCTGTATAGTGAAGAAACCCTTAGAAAAATAAGGATGTGTGATGGAGTCGACCTGGAAGGAATGAACTGTAATAACTTTCGATACACGGACGACACAGCATTGATTGCAGATAGTGAAGAAAAACTACAGAGGTTGTTGAATGTTATAACAAAGGAAAGCGAGAGACTTGGGTTAAAGTTAAATTGTGAAAAAACGTATGTGATGGTTGCCAGTAAAAAGGCAAAGGCCCCGGTATGTAGTGTGACAGTTAACAGCTGCAGCAAGTGTTGACATGTTGCAGCAGTTAACAGCATAGAGCAAGTGAATCATTTCAAATACTTGGCCAGTTGGATAACATCGGATGGGAGATCTGATATGGATATTAAATGCAGGATTGGTCAGGAAAAGTAAACATTTATGGATATGAGAAATGTATTATGTGCCAGGAACTTGACTTAGGACGCGCTTATTGAATTGCTACATCTGGTCAGTGCTATTGTATGGATGTGAGTCATGGACATTAAGCAAAAGTATGGAACGAAAGCTTGAGGTGGCAGAAATGTGGTTCTGGAGAAAGATGATGAGGATATCATGGACTGAGAAACTGCCAAATGAAGCAGTTCTGGATAAGGTTGGAGCAGAAAGAGAGCTTCTGAAAATTATCAGAAGGAGACAGTGGAGGTGTATTGGGCATGAGTTGAGAGGAGGAGGCATAGATAGGATTATCTTGGAGGCTGAAATGGCAGGGAAAAGAGCAAGAGGAAGACAGAGATTAAAGATGCTAGATTGGATGAAGGAGAGATTGAGAGTTGAAGATTGTAGACAGCTAGGCAATGTTGCAGGAGATAGACAAAAATGGAAAGAGAGAGAACCGCCATGATTCGTCTACGGTATTTGATGCCATGACACTAGAGTTTGTTTTCCCATACTTTTCCCTACTTCGATATATGTTTAAGATAATTTTCCCCTACCATTCCAGGTTGTCTCTGACCTAACCTAAACATGGCTTATTTTCAAGTTTTCCACGTTATCCAGGTTTGCTGTGAACCCAGCTACTTTATCAATCCTCATTCATTCAGAAATGTTCTCAAGTTCTTTTTGAGCATTCTCAGCTAGCCTACTGCCTTTTTGCATAATTCCTAATTTCAAACTCATGCAGGTGGATAGAAAACCTAAACTCTATTTTGACAATTATCAACAAACTAACCCGAAAAGCAACTAGTCTAAAGAAAGTCGTTCCCAACCCTATAAGAAATTTTATGTCAAGAGAAAACATTACAAAACTAGGTGTAAGTTGCGAAGATGGTCCTATTGAACTGATGCATGTCTTGCTTCTCTATTCCATAATCTCAAATTTCATCAAATAACACATAATTTGCTCTATTGCATTTCCTTGAAATTAGCGTAAAGTAACTTATACATTCTGTCAACATTAGCATTTAGCTAAACCCATTTGTAGTGATCAGCAGCATTAAAAGATACATAATAATTGAAATAAAAACCTCCTGATCATTAAAGATCAGCTACAGATGTTTGACATCAACAAAACTCGCAAAATCATACGCAATAATCTAGTTTACTAGACATTTCATGATTATCCTATGGTTTCAAACATAGCAATACGCAATCGATCCTTCTAATATTGTGTGAAATGAATACAAATCCTGTGCTCTACATAATCTACATACGAGATCCTGATGGTAAAGATCAATTTTCCTTGTCTTACAACTATGTATTCGTACTACTTAGTGTTATGTTGGCAGTTAAAACAAGGAAAAACATTCTTTTCTCAATAAATACAAAATACGTGAAAAATCAACAAGAGAGAAAACTGCCAAGAAGAGAGAGGAGTAGAAAAAAACGAGAGTTATAAGAGCCTTGCAGAAAAAGGAATCACACGTTGGTATTGTTCAGAGGAGGAAAATCTTTTGTACGATAGTAACAAAGTGGAGAGAGATTGACAGATTGAGAATAAAAGGACACGAGAATAACATCATCAATATGACAAGTACAACATCTTCCCTTTTCATGAAGTAAGCCTCACTCTCTCTCTCTTGCAGTCAGTAGATGCGACTAAGACTGTTTCATGGATTTGGCTTCAACTTGAATGTAGATCTCCAAGCAGCTCTATCGTTGGCCGTAATCTGCCAAGTTTCTATGTCAATCTTTCTGTACTTCATATTCCTTTGTGCTACGTCCTTAAATCTGAGTCTAGATCTTCCTTGGTTTCTTTTTCCTTCGCATAGTTGTGAGTACAGCAGCTGTCTAGGGAGTCTGTCGGTATCCATCCTGTGTATATGGCCTAACCACCTTAGGTTTTTGTCGATGAGTATATCAGCCATGCACGGCAGGTTGGCACGTCTAAGTATTTCCACATTTGTGATCTTATCATACCACTTTATGCTCATGATGTCCCTCAGTTGTCTCATCATGCACGCGCCCAGTTTCTTCACCTGAGTTCTATATATAGTCCAGATTTCAGCTCCATATAGGAGTGTGGACAGTACCACAGCTCAGTACACTTTGCATTCGACTCTTATGGAGACATGTCTATTGTTCCAAAGCCTCTGCCGGAGTTTCCCGAAAGCCAAGCTTGCTTTGCCTAACCTGTTTCTTAGCTCCTTATCTATCCTTGCAGTGCTGGAGACCGTACTTCCTAGGTAGGTGAAGTCAGTTACATAAGCAAGTGGTTCTAGGTTGATTCTAATAATCTCAGGCTCAGGAGACGGATGAAGCAGTTTAATTGGCTGGTACATGCATTCTGCTTTTTTAATGTTGATTTTCAGGCTAAACTGAGCTGCTGCCTTTGCGAAACTGTCAATGAGAAGTTGCATTTCTATGGCACTGTGTGCCACCAATGCACTGTCATCTGCAAACAACATCTCTCTCACCAAATGTTTGGTTGTGAGAGTTCTAGATTTGAAATGAGCCATATTGAAGAGATCCGCCGCATGTCTTGTCTCTATATAGATTCCTTTTTCCGTGTCCTTAAACGCAACTTCAAGCATTGCTATTAGGTACAGTGAGAATAATGTCGGCGCAAGCACGCACCCCTGCTTGACGCCATTGGTGACTGCAAACTTGTGTGAAATGTCTTTACCTTGAACTACTTTTGCACTCATTCCTTCATGACAAATAAGCCTATTGTCCAATAAATCAAGTGCGCAAAATACGTGACAAATCAACAAGAGAGAAAACTGCCAAGAAGAGAGAGGAGTAGAAAAAAACGAGAGTTATAAGAGCCTTGCAGAAAAAGGAATCACACGTTGGTATTGTTCAGAGGAGGAAAATCTTTTGTACGATAGTAACAAAGTGGAGAGAGATTGACAGATTGAGAATAAAAGGACACGAGAATAACATCATCAATATGACAAGTACAACATCTTCCCTTTTCATGAAATAAGCCTATTGTCCAATAAATCAAGTGTGCAAAGTTATCGTCATCATCATCATCATCATCATCATCAATTTATTTACAGTTGGCTGTATTTATAGCTAAAAAAGAAGCTAATTAATGCCAACCTAAACTAACTCTAAAACTAAGAGACGAAAAAAAAGAGAATATAAATACAGAACTAAGCCAAAAAACCTAAATCTTTATTATAAACTTTGCACAATCTGCAGTTGCAAGGCATTCTGTTCCACTGTTCTATTTTTCTTTTAAATTCTTGCAAAGTGTCACTGTCTTTCAAACTATTGGGCAGTGAGGACCATAAGGAGCAACCTCTAAACTGAATATTTTCTGTACCATATATTGTTGTTCTTGCTTTCGGCAGTTGCAAATGATTTGGATTACGCAAGCTATAATAGTTATATTTTTCGGCAAAGACATCCTTCATAAAAGTTGGATTAATGTTATTCTTTGTCTTGAATATTTCTATCGCAAGCAACTGCAAATTGCGTTGATGTATAGTCAGGGATTTATTTACAGAATTACTACCACTATCTTTGCATGCAATTCGCAAGGCTCTTTCACATACTTTATTTAATTTAGTATTAGCCCTTCTATCGGGACACATCCATACAAGCGGACAGTAGTTGAACTGCGATTTTACTATAAATCACGTACGTTACTATAAATCAAGTATATGTAAGTCTTTCTGGAGGTTTCACTAAGCGTCCCGATCGAATTCTCGTTCTGATTTATTACAAGTTCTTTATTTTCTTGAACTGTAGTAGGATTCTTCATAGGTTTAGAACACGAAACAACTTGAGAGTCAAAAGTCGTTCTCGCATCGAGGAGCCAGACTTTGGAACAGCTTGAGTAAGGAAGCTAAAGTGGCAACCTCCTTCAGTGCCTTGAAACGGCTATCAAAAAACGATGTCAATACACTGAACCAGAGCTGTTTTCCTTTGTCTCGTTTTCTTTTCCTTTTTATTAAACGATTGTATTAGGGCTACTTTGTTTGTAATATTATATCTATCAATTTGCTTTTAACACGTCAGTATGGAAAACAGTATTTATATCATACTGAAACTTTTTACGTGTTTAAATATTATGAAATGAAATGAAATGAAATGAAATGAAATGAAATGAAATAAAATAAAATGAAATGAGATGAAATGAAATGAGATGCAGAAGGAACAGTTTTTGCTTCACGATCTTCATAATCATCATGGATAGAAATATCATCACAATCAATTGAATGTTCTTTTCGAAAAAGGCTCGTTGGTCTTCACAAGAGGATGTCGACTATGTCGCAATAATGTGCCTTCTGTGTCAAAACTCCGTAGAATCTTGGTTGGTCACATTTTTTTAATGACAGTACCTTAAAGACACCAGTTTCCTTTCTGACGAATCCTTACGGTATCGTTTAACGACAGAGGTGGTAAATCTTTAGAGTGCTCATTGTGATGATGCTTAGAGTAGGCTAATTGCTTGCTTGGAGAAATCAACTGTGCATTCTTTGAGGCATAAGCAAAATTTAAACATGGGAGCAATGTCCTCGGATTTCTGTCAACATTTGTTGACCACCCAAAATACTAGCCGGAAAACATTTGAATGGGAGCAAATTGTATCTCAATCAAAAGAGCGATAGCATCCCTGCAGCAAACATTCTTAAAGCAACTAGGGCCTGACTCAAAAATCCATTGCAGGTATCTACTGATTTTAGTATTGTAAAAAGTAATGAAAATATTTTGACAGAACTTAAGGAAACCATGGAATCTCATGAAAATGCTGATAGAAACGAGACAAAGGGACCTAATGCCACCATAAAAGATCTACGGCTCAAAATCACAATGACCTAATTAAATGAACTTTATTTTATAAACTTGAAAAGGAAGAAATCGTGTAATATCTTAGTTTTTAACATTTTACGTTGTCAGAGGTTTCTTTAAACAGGACCTTTATTGATAGCAGTACTTTACATGTTCTGAAAAAGGCCTATCGTGTATAAATATGTATCACTATTATTATCATTATTTTTTATTGCATATTTGAACATAAATTCTATAAGAAATAAATTTGAATTCTGAAAAGTCACAATATCAAGCAATATAGATATATTGGCCATTGCTGAGACAAAACTCGATGATACCTTCCTCACCAATTAAGTCATATAGGATAATTTACATTCACCCTTTCGCTATGATAGAAATAGGCATGGGGGAGGAGGAATCCTTGTATATGTAAAACATGGCATTCCAGCCAAAGTGGTGACGGACTATCAGCTTCCTGGCTATACATAATGTGGTTTCGTTGAAATAAATATTAAAAAAAGAAATGATTTCTTGCAAATATTTACCGTCCTCCTTCTCAAGGAGAAAGATATTTTTTCAAGAATAAGAGAAGGCACTAGATCACTTCAGTATAAAATTCGAAAATTTCATCTTGATGGGGGACTTTAATACGAATGAAAACGGCCAGAATGTTAGCAATTTCATGGAATCTTATAATCTAAAACAAAAAAATATATTGTTAAGGAACCTACATGTTTTAAGTCTGATAGGCCTAAGACAATTGATCTAATTCTCACCAATAGAACTCTAATTTTTAAAATACAACATCAATTGAAACAGGTCTATCTGACTTTTATTGCATGATTGCAACTGCTGTAAAGGGTGGTTTTATTAAAAGGGGCCTTAAGATCGTTAATTACCGAGACTACCGTGAATTTGATATTCATAGATTTAGAAAAGATTTCAAAGATAGCATCCTTAGACAAAACCAGGAAGCTTCCAATAGCTATGACGTCTTTGATGCCATAGTATTAGGCGTTTTGAATAAGCATGCCCAAATCAAAATGAAGTTTACTAGAGCAAATGATGGATCTTTTATGACAAGAGCACTCAGGAAAGCCATTATGAATCGAAATCGCCTCCGCAATAAATATAACAAAGACAGAACTGATGATAATAGACAAGTTTTCAAAAGCCAGAAAAACGTATGCCTAAAACATTTGTGTCAAAGTAAGCAAAGCTACTAAAAAAATTTGGATCCTAAAAGTATACATGACAATCAAAAATCCTGGGAGATAGTAAAGCCCCTCTTTTCCGGCATAATTAAAAACTCTTCTGGTGTAACTTTGCTTGAAAATAATGACATTATCTCCAATGATAAATCTGTTGCAGAAATCTTTAACGACTATTTCGTCAATATAACGAGTTCACTGGGTATAGAGGGTATAGAGGAAACAGGAAAAAACACTGTATCAACCCAGGATATCGACGATCCTGTTGAAATCACTATAAGTAAATACAGCTCAAACTCAACCATTAAGAACACAAAAGAAACTTTTCATCCTACTCAAAAATTTGAATTTCGGCCTTGCTCCGCAGAGGAAGTAATGACTCGGATAGAAAGATTAGATTAAAAGAAAGTATGTCCAATGGAAAGCATTCCAGTTGAAGTTCTAAAAGAGAATTCTGATTTGCTCTTGCCATACTTGTGTAACACTTATAACTCATGTACAATCGAAAACTATTTTCCCAACGAACAGAAATCTGGGGTTATTTTCTCACTCTTTAAAAAAGGCGATGCTTTCAACAAGAGAAACTACTGTCTTCAGTTTCTAAGATTTTCGAGCAACTCCTGTATGAGCAAGCAATGTCTTTTGTTGAATGCTTTCTGCCTCCCTAATATGCGGCTTTCGCAAAATAATAATATAATAATAATAATACGAATATTTCAACAGGATAAAAGCTTCAACAAAAATATTGCTGGTTTCAATGCCTGTCCTGCTTAAAAGAAAAGAAAAGAAATGTTAAAAACCTAATTTACAATTATGAATAAATATCCCATTTACAGTTCATTTTACAGCAAAACAGTCCATGATAATTTTTAAAAAGCATAGTATATTAAAACTACTTCATTTTTAAAAATAAATCTAATTTTTTTTTAAAATCCTTTTTGTTTTCGGCAGTTCTTACATCTATAGGCAAATCGTTATATAACTTTGCCCCCATGTAATAAAATCCCTTTCGCGCATATTCAGTTTTGATGCGTGGCAAAGTGGCTAAGCATTTGTTGTTTCTTGTCGTCTTGATGTGTTCATGTGTTGTGATATGACTTTGCAAGGCATCACAGATATCATTATTCAAAATGTTATGCACCAGGACACAAGCTCGTTTTATATTCGATTTTTCAGGCGACAGAACACTGCATTCCTTTGAGCTCATGCCAATTATTCTTATTGCACGTTCATGAAGAGCAGCTAACTTTCGTGACTGACCAGTTGTTAGTTTCAGGTTTAAAATCCCACTATATGTAACAACAGGTACAATCATAGAGCGATAAAGTTTACAAGCCGTTGTGCTGTCAAAGAAACATCTTAGCTTCGATAGTAGACGTAATCTGCCAGAAGCTCGTTTATAACATAGTTCAAAGTTGGTGTTTAGATTCAAAGTTGAATCGATTTCCACT
Source organism: Mastigias papua (assembly GCA_964019165.1). Classification (NCBI taxonomy): domain Eukaryota; kingdom Metazoa; phylum Cnidaria; class Scyphozoa; order Rhizostomeae; family Mastigiidae; genus Mastigias; species Mastigias papua. The sequence goes on along the minus strand of OZ025284.1, from coordinate 12,956,232 downwards.
CCCAAGTATCTATACGAAGTTGCAGCATTGATTTTGGTCCCTTTGTATCGAATACATATTTCCTCACTCTGTCGCTTTAGACGCTGGGCAGTCCCAAAAACCAACACCTCTGTTTTTCCTTTTTTCGCATTTAGAATGAGTTCATTCTCATCCATCCATTTTTCAAGCTTTTTCATTTCATTAGTAAGGATTTTGCTCAGATTTGTAACAACCTTATCCGCCCAATAAATAACCGTATCATCAGCATATTTGACAATGTTTGTCTCAATTACATCGGTTATATCGTTAAAGAATAAAACAAAGAGTAGAGGTCCAAGGATTGAGCCCTGCGGAACTCCAGATTTTAACTGCTGAGCTCCCGATAGGACGTCATTGTAGCTCACTTGTGCTGACCGATTAAATAAGTAGTCCTCAAACCATGTAAGTTCTTTGCCGTCAATACCATATGATGGAAGCTTGGTCAACAATTTGGAATGGCTGATGGTGTCAAAGGCTTTACTAAGATCAAAAAATACAGCGCCGACTAGTTGCCCTTTGTCCACGTTTTTCCTGATATCATCTAGCAGCAATGTTGCTGCTAGTTCTGTTGACATTTTTGGTCTGAAGCCAAACTGCCTTGTAGAAAGTAGTTTGCTTTCGTTTAAAAAATTCATCAACTGTTTGTGTACAATCTTCTCGATTACCTTTGACACTACAGGTAGTACGGAAATTGGTCTATAGTTATCAAAGCTTTTTGTCGATCCTGACTTGTGCAAAGGAATGATTTTAGCCGCTTTCCATTCCAGTGGGAATTGGCCAGTGTCAAGAGACATATTTACTATATGAGAAAGTGGTACTGAAAACACGTCAGCAGCATCTTTGATGAGACCTGGGGGGAGATCATCAATTCCAGTGGCTTTTGATCGCTTTATGGATTTGATAATCTTCTCTACGTCCATATTTGTTACAAATTGAAATTTAACCATACTCTCTGTCCTCTTTGTGATGGAAGCAGGAAACTGCCATGCAAAATCCCTCAACAAAACCGATCTTTGCCCCAAAGATGCAACAGCACCCACAAAAAACGAACAGAAACCATTTGAAATGACGGTTTTGTCGGTTGATTCTTTTCCATCAATTTCAAATACTTGGCTGTTGCTTGAGCCCCTTGCTTTTCCTGGATAAATTGATTTTACAGTCTTCCAGAATTTGCTTGGGTCGCCGGTTGAGTTTTCCTGCAATAAATCTTTGCAATATGATGCCTTTGCTCGTCTTATAGCAATATTTACCGCATTTCGCTTCTGTTTGTACTCTGTTTTATAATACTCAGCATGTGGCGATTTCCGAGATTTGCGGAGGAGCTTGTCTCTTTCGTTCATAAGTTTCTTTACGTCATCAGTTAGCCAGGGTGCAATTTTCCCCCTAACTTTCTTCAGTATTCTTGGGGCATGCTTGCTACAACTTGCAACATGCACTTCCAAAATGTTTAGAAACTTGTAAAGCAACAATGGATAGTGGAGGCTATGCAGGTGCACTTCTAATGGATCTCTCCAAAACTTTAGGCAGTTTACACCATGAGCTTTTACTTGCAAAAATGCATGCATATGGCTTTAGCAGAAGTGCCCTCTCACTTATTCACAGCTATCTTTCAAACAGGAGACAAAGGGATAAAATTAATGGTTCCTATAGCACGTAGAAAGAAACTAACTTAGGTGTACCACAAGGCTCGGTGCTTGGGCCTCTGTTGTTTAACATTTATATCACCGATATAATCCATCTGATGAACGCAACCGAAATATGTAGCTATGCAGATGATACTACCCTGTACTCTTGCGATCGTGAGGTTAAAAATGTGAAAGCAAAACTAGAGCAAAATGCAAACCATCTAACAGCATGGTTCCCAGAAAACCATATGAAATTAAACGAAGATAAATGTCACCTTATTATTTTTGGAACTAGCAAAGAAAAGGTTAATATGCACGTTGGAGAAGAGCAGATAAAAGAAAATGATCATGAAAAGTTATTGGGCATCACTCTTGATAAGAAATTAAATTTTAAAAAACACGTCCAAACACTCTGTAAAAAAACTAGTCAAAAGCTCCATGCACTTACAAGCATTTCAATCTACATGGAACCCGAGAAATTAAAACTGTTCATGAAAGCATTCCTCGTGTCCCAGTTTAGCTATTGCCCACTAATTTTCATATTTCATGATAGAAATTTGAACAATAAGATAAATAGAATGCATGAAAGGCCTCTAAGAATAGCATACAAGGACAATATTTCTAGTTTTGAAAACTTATTAATAATGGATAATTTCGTAAAGGCTCATCAGAGAAACCTGCAGTTGCTCATGATAGATATTTGCAAAACAAAACATGATCTAAATCCCAGCTTTATGAAACAAAGTTTTGAAGAAGAGGTAGTGCCTTACAACCTAAGACCCTCTGATAAACTACAACTACCAAAGGCAACAACAACTGGCCTTGGAATTGATACAGTTAGATTTGTGGGGGGGGGAGCATGGGAGAAACTACCACCAGAACTGAAAAAATCAGACTCCCTTCAAAACTTTAAAAGTCTTATAAAATCCCACAAATCTGATACCTGCAATTCCAGAGTTTGCAAAGCGTTTTACCAGAATCTAGGTTTTCAACTGTATGATAACAATGCATTTTAATTATATCCTATTTTAATTTAACTGTATTTAAGTATATATTTCCTTTTGCAAATAGTTGGCATAAATTAGCCTCAGCTATACTTATTTAGCCAACTTTAAATTAAGGAATTAATATTTTTTGAAACCCCATGATAATAATACAATCTAAGTATACAATCATGCACATCACTATATGAAGGCAGTGTATAATTGGCAAGTCTGCAACGTAAGTTTCGAATAAAACAAAAAAATACATTAACCTCAGATTTAAATAATCACAATAATAACTGTCATACTAAGGTAGTAAAGCCATAGCCTAATAGTCCAGTAAATTTTGGTTAGTCCAAGGTTTGTTTCTTCTACAAAAGATGTAATAAGTACATCGTACTGCAATATTAATTGTTTTCACCAAGATGTTATGTTTAGTAGTATGATCAAAGTTCAAGTCTGTGAGCATTGATGGAAAGGACTCAGAAGAAGTTCCGAGTATTCCGAGAGCACTCAGAGAGATTTATAAATTTGAGAGTAGAATAAGAATTTTGGAGGTCAGCAATAAGAGGGAGATATTTAGTAGCCTTACGGTCACTATTTATCTGTATATTTGAATCACACCCAACAGTGACTTCTAGCAGGTAAACGCATGAACTGTTACTCACTAAAACTAGGTCTGGACGAAGAGAATCACCAGTTATCAAAGAAGGAGATGGAAAAAAGGGAAGATCTGCATATAAAAAGGGAAGATCTGCTTATAATTTATCTGCATACAAATTTAACAGTATAACAAAGTGCAATATATATATATATATATATATATATATATATATATATATATATATATATATATATATATATATATATATATATATATATATATATATATATATATATATATATATATATATATATATATATATATATATATATATATATATATATACGTATTCCACCTCATACATTCGTTTAAAGCTAGGTATGGCGCTACGCATGGCTCACTACTCTTGTAGTTTGAGCACGTAATTCCTGTTATCTATACTCGCTTACCTTCTTAAGCTTTCTTCACCAATAATGCGCTCTTCTGCCTTCACACTTTAATCCAAAAGCATCTAACGATCATTTCGAAATAGGAACTTGGCATTGATTTCAGTAAACAACACGTATTTGAAGAACTCGCATGAAATCTCCTGTGTGTGGTTCTGGTTCTAGATGCCCGTTAGCAATTTTTGTTATCATGTGCATTTTACTAGCCAGAATGCACCCAAAGGCGTATCGGACATTCAATAAAATCGTGATTTAAAGACCGATATTCCGAGCCCCCTTGGTCTATAGAATACTCAATTTGAACGGGGCTCAAAGCGTCCATGAGAGATTTATTGGCTGCACGTGACTACAGAAATCGTATAGTATCCAATCGTCTGTTAGTATCTTGATTACGAAACAATCAATATTCCGAGCCCCCCTCGCCCGTAGAATACACTGTTAAAACACTGTGCATTTTACCGACCAGGGGGGCTCGGAATATTCATTGTGTTGTGACCAGGATACTTCCAAACGGTTGTACATTGGATGACTTGCTGCGTCACGTGCAGTCAGTAAATCTTTTAACGACGCTTTGAGCCCCGGTCAAATAGAGTATTCTATAGATCAAAGGGGCTCGGAATATCCATTGTCTCTTGATGGAGATTCTGGAAAAAGATTGGACACCTAATACATATTTCGGTCAATGGTAGTTAGCAAAATACATACAGACCCTCTGCTGACATTTGTTTTTCAACATTTTGCCACTTTTGCCGACCTAGAAGAGCTGCAATACTTGCAAAGTGTCCCTTGTAGTATCTATATCTAGGAAGATTTGCTAAAGTGAACGAATATTATATTCTTAAACCTAGAAATCTGACAGGGGCTCAAGCCCCCCTAGCCCCCGTCTGGATCCGCCCCTGCTGGTGACCTACATTTTACAGTTGCCGGGCAAAATGCACCATAATCAGTCAAATTGTTGTCAAAGAAGAATCTGCTAAATCCAAGTAACAAGACTTGAAGCCATCAAAGCCAACTGGTCCATATAGAATACACCCATGTGTACTGAAAGAGTTAAGTGAAGAACTAGCTCTACCTCTCACAATACTGTCTAACAAATCATTGAATGAAAATGAGCTTCCAGTTGAATGCAAAGATGCACAGATAACTCCTATACACAAAAAGAGTAAAAATCTGAAGCTGGAAACTATAGAGCAGTGTCTTTGACATCAGTTGTATGTAAGATCCTGGAATCTTTTGTCAGGGATGCAGTGTTAGATCACATGAAAGAAGTATTTCATGGTAGCCACCACAGATTTATTAAGAAAAGGTCATGTGTAACACAGTTGTTAGAAGTCTTAGATTATTGGACAAGAATCCTTGATGATGACCATAATCTGGATGCTATCTATCTGTACTTTTCCAAAGCATTTGATAGCGTACCATATGAAGGCTACTTAGTAAATTGGAGTGATATTGGCATACAAGGTAATGTCCATAGCTGGATTGCTGACTTTTTGGTAAACAGAAGACAAAGAGTTGTTGTAAATGGACGTTTCTCCTAATGGTCTCCTGTTCTTAGTGGAGTTCCACAAGGCAGTGTTCTTGATCCTGTCTTTTTGTGAGCTATGTTAATCATATTCCAGAGTTCATTCATAATCTGGTGGGAATGTATGCAGATGACATCAATATAATTTCAAAGATTCGAGCAAACAATGAAAATGAGAAACTGCAACTTGATCTATAGAATTTGCAAGAATGGTACAGACCTTAGCAGTTAAACTTCTAAATCAGTAAATGCAAGATTATGCATTTTGGAAGAAAAAATCCCTGCTTTCATTACACTTTGCAAAAAAATGATAGGCAAATCCAAGTAAAAAAATCAAGTTGTGAAAAATATCTAGGTATATATATGGAAAATCAGTCAGAATTTAAAAAGCAAATTGAGTTAGCAGTGAACAAAGTAAATAGTAACCTTGGAATGATTTGTAGATCTTTTGAGCATCTTGATGGAGGCACGCTACTCCACCTGCATAATAGCATAGTCAGGCGAAACCTAGAGTATTGCAATAGCACGTGGTCAACAATTTACAACAAAGATATACAACTGTTGGAGGGAGTTCAGAGGCAGGTAACAAAGTTAGTACCTGAACTAACGGACATGGAATATATGGATAGGCGAAAGTCACTAAAGCTTCGAAGCCTAGTGTACAGGAGACTGAGAGGTGACCTCATAGAAGCCTTCAAATTCAAGAACCAGATTGATGGTGTGAATACAGAGACTTTATTACCATTTGATACACAATCACAAACCAGACGAAACAGTTAGCAGTTTGGAAGCAAAAATATAATACTGCCATTTGAAAAACAATCCTTTAGCTTGTGAGTAACAGACTACTGGAATGGTCTTCATGATGACATCAACATGTCACAATCAATGGATATTTTCAGAAAGAAGATTGACAAGCTATATGAGAAGAGCAAATACTCTAGCAAATTTCCCATACCTGTTCCAGTTTAGTTTGTGTATTATATTTTGATAAGGGCAGAAGCTTGGCAAAATGTCTCTAATCTAAACTCTCTCAAAATTTTAATATATTTTCAGATTTTGATTTCAGGTCTTTTGTGTTGTTTCAAAACCAATATTAAATACAATACAAAGCTCTTTCTATAGTATGAGTTTTCAGTCTGGTGTTTAGATGTGTTACAGGCTATTAACCTACATTCACACTAACTATTATAACTATTATTATAAGTAATAGTAGTAGTAGTTGTTGTTAGGAAAACAACCTCAAGCCACCACGATTATGAATTATAACACCAGATCATAGACTCACTAGGACATGACTTTCGGTAATTAATAAGATTAATTATATATCAAATGCCATACATATTGATTTATGATTGTTTACGGTTTTTATACAGTATTGATTATAGTTGCATTGCGAATGGCCACTCTCTTACTATGACTTCCACGTCTACAATATTATCAGGTAATGGGCCCAGGTCTAGGCTGCATTTCAACGGAGATAGCGATACATTTCCCATATAGGAAACGCGCTTCACCAACTATCTATATACACTCGACAAAGGAGTACATGATGCGATTTTGCTAAACTCTGAGCCTATCCAGGACGACGATGAAGCAACAGAAAAGAATCGTAGAGCTTACGCCGAACTAGTTCAAGTATTGGACGAGAGATCAGTACAGCTTAACATGACCGATTGCAGAAACGACGGACGAGCTGCATTTAAAGTATTACGCGAACATTATCAGAGTACAGAAAAACCACGAGTGCTTACTCTTTATGAGGAATTAACAACGCTCAGAATGAGTGAGGAGGAAGATATAACGGACTATGTTATCAGAGCTGAAAGGGCAGCGACGGGCCTACGCTCACCAGGTGAGACAATCACAGATAATTTAGTCATAGCTATGCTTCTCAAAGGCTTACCAGAAGCCTACAAACTTTTTGTAATTGTACACAAACAACTAGATAAATATAAAACACTTGTTGAATTACATATTACGCACGCTCACCAATTACGCTAACACTGAAGCAGTGAGAATTCCAGCCCAGGCGTCTGCAATGACAGTCTCAAACCAGAGTAAACGCCCACAATCTCAAACACAAGTTCAACGGCCATGTTTATCATGTGGCAAAAAAGGTCATGGGTCACGAGATTGTCGTAGGAAAGGAGAGCTAACATGCAATTATTGCCATAAACAAGGTCATATTGAACAAGTGTGTTTCCAAAAGAAAAGTCTTCAGCAAACACAACTGCAGATTTTGCATTTTTGACAAAAGCACATCAAGGGAGCATGGAGCACCCCAAAAATGACCAGATGTTAGTCGACTGTGGTGCTACATGTCACTTAATAAACAGTGCAAAGCATTTTACAGCGTTTGACAAATCTTTTGATCCACATAATCATTTTATAGAGCTTGCAGACGGTAGGAGGAGCAATAAACTTGCAACAGCTAGGGGGGATGCTAAGTTCACCATACTTGATTCAAAAGGGATTCCTAGAGACATTACCCTGAAAAATGCACTTCTTACACCCGATTTCCCAACAAGTCTTTTCTCCGTAAGAGCAGCTACAGATGCAGGAGCAAAGGTAACATTTGAAAAAGGGGGTGCTTGCCTAACATATGGGAGTACAACTTTGACTTTTTAAGGTGTGGAAACCTATATTTTCTACCAAACAATGGCACAAAGGTCAGCACAGCTCGCACATTACAAGAATGGTATATTTCTCTTGGACATATGAACTATAATGATATCACGAAATTACAGTCGGTTACCACTGGTATGAAAATTGCGCAAGGCAAACAAAATATCCCAACATGCCTAACATGCACAGAAAATAAAATGACAAAATGCCCAAAGACACATGACATTCCTCAAAAGTACGTAGAAAAACCTCTTGATTGTCTACACAATAATATATGTGGCCCCATACTTCCAACATCACGTGAAGGTTTTAAGTATATCATCAACTTCATTGATGAACACTCAAGTATGCTTTTTGTCTATTTTCTCCGCTCAAAAGATGAAGCTCATATTGCTTTCAAGCAGTATATTGCCGACGTAGCGCCAATTGGTCGTATCACAGAGGTACACAGTGACAATGGGGGCGAATACACATCACAAGCATTCAAGACAGTTTTAAGGGACAATGGTATAAAACATACACTGACCGCACCGTACTCTCCGTACCAAAATGGTAAAGCTGAACGAAGTTGGAGAAGTTTAATGAAAATGGCTAGATGTCTACAAAATGACGCCATGATACCAAAGTCATACTGGATGTATTCTGTGAAACATGCTCAGTACCTACGTAACGGGAGCTACCAAAGAAGAACAATATCTACAGCTTGCGAGATATTCACCGGTACAAAACCAGACATGGGAAGCATTTACTCATTTGGTGCGCCTTGTTTTATCTACACTGAAGGCCCTAAGCAAAAGATGCAACCTCGGGGACAAGAAGGTATTTACTTAGGGATCAACCTGCAAGCAAGAGTTATTACGTGCTGAATCGAAAGAGTAACAAGGTTATCACATCACGTAATGTATGGATTTTAGATCTCCCTTCCGAGGAACCTGAATACATAAACATTCCATTAAGAAAGAATTCTGAAGAAAGTACCAACAAGCAGAGTGACATTACAGATCCACAAATTGGAGAAAATGAGCCGGAAACACCAGCTATCGAGGATGAGACACAGCGGAATGCAAGGGCACAACGCGACACTGGACTTCCAAAACACTTAAGCGACTATTACCTTACTGCAAGTGTTGATTATGCATATGCTGCAATTCTTAACATCCCAAGTACGTACGAGGAAGCTGTCCAATCTAAAGATGCATACAGATGGAAGGCAGCAATGGACAAAGAAATCAACACCCTAATGGACAACAAAATGTGGGATCTTACGCCATTGCCAGAGAACCGCACAGTGACAAAAGGACGCTGGGTCTATACACTCAAGCAAGGGAAAGAGCCCGGCAAAGTACAATATAAAGCTCGATACGTCGCACGAGGA